>CANNZV010002840.1:131908-214920 GCA_947561585.1 Caprella mutica
CGCACCACTGGCCAGTTGCGCCTGTTCGCTGAACATATCCTTGGGGCTGACTATCTGGACCAGCGCCATGACCCCCGCGTTGCCAGACCGCGCGCCCCTGCCGCGCCCGGACCTTAAGATGGTGCAACGCCCGATTGGTCCGGTTGCGATTTTTGGCGCGTCTAACTTCCCGCTGGCGTTTTCAACCGCCGGGGGCGACACCGCCGCTGCGCTGGCCGCTGGTTGCCCCGTCGTGGTCAAAGGGCATTCAGCCCATCCCGGCACCGGCGAGATTGTTTCAGAAGCGATCCATGCCGCGATCCAGAAATGCGGGATTCACCCCGGTGTGTTTTCTAACATTCAGGGCGGTAGGCGTGATGTGGGCACCGCTTTGGTGCAACATCCGCTGATTTCCGCGGTGGGCTTTACCGGCAGCTTGGGAGGCGGGCGCGCCCTATTCGACCTGTGCGCCGGGCGCCCCAATCCGATCCCCTTCTTTGGCGAGCTGGGCTCGGTGAACCCGATGTTCATTCTGCCCAACGCGATCGCATCCCGTGGCGAAACGATAGGGGCTGGCTGGGCCGGGTCCCTAACGATGGGCGCCGGTCAATTCTGCACCAACCCCGGCATCGCCGTTGTCATCGAAGGGCCAGATGCGGATGCGTTTGTTGCGGCATCCACAGCGGCGCTTTCCGAGGTTGGTGCGCAGACCATGCTGACCGATGGAATTGCCCAAGCATATCGCGACGGACGTGACCGTGTGTCAGGCGCTTCGGGTGTGCGGGACGTGCTGACGTCGACGTGCGACATGCGCAACGCAACGCCCTATCTGTTTGAAACGACAGGCGACACGTGGTTGGCAAATCACGCGCTTGGAGAAGAGGTCTTTGGCCCGCTTGGCCTGATCGTTCGTGTGAAAGACGAGGCCGAAATGCTGCGTGTTGCGAAGTCCCTTGTCGGGCAACTGACGTGCACGCTTCACATGGAAAATGGCGATACGTCCCTTGGGCAGAAACTGATGCCCATCTTGGAACGCAAGGCGGGCCGGGTGCTGGCCAACGGATTTCCAACCGGGGTCGAAGTTTGCGACGCCATGGTTCATGGCGGCCCCTATCCTGCTTCGACCAACTTTGGCGCGACATCCGTGGGCACCCTGTCGATCCGCCGGTTCCTGCGCCCGGTTTGTTACCAGAATTTGCCCAACGACCTGTTGCCGGGCGATTTGGCATAATCCAGAATATGCCTTTGCCCCGACGCGTGCACGTGTCGGGGCAAAGGCTGGACAAGGTTGGCGTCAGTCTTCAAGTATCCCCGCAATCGCAAAACCACCGCCTTGATAGACTGCGGCCGATGCATCGCGCGCGGGCGGGTCCATTGCTGCATCCAGCTTGGCGCGGAACACTTCGCTGTTGTCTTTGGGGATCCAGCCCAAATACGCCACCTCACGATTGTCCCACCACGATGCATCATTGGCCGAAGCGCCATAGACAATCGGGCATCCCAACCGCGGCACGCGAAACACGCATTCGATCAGGCTGACAAAGTCATCGTGGCTTAGCCAAGTGGCAAGCATCCGGTGATCGCGGGGTTCGGGAAAACACGAACCGATCCGTAAGCAGGCTGTCTCGATGCCGAATTTGTCGTGATACATGCTCGCGATCGCTTCGCCAAAGACCTTGGACACCCCGTACAACCCATCTGGACGGGTCACCGATCCGGCGTCCAAGCGAGAGGTTTGTTCGTGATACCCGATGGTGTGGTTCGAACTCGCGAAAATGATTCGTGGCGTAACCGAGGATTTGCGCGCCGCTTCGTACAGGTTGAAAACACCGTCGATGTTGGCGTTTCGCACAGTGTTCCACGACGCTTCGACTGACTGCCCCCCCAGATGCACGATACCGTCACATCCGTCGACCATCATTTCGACCGCAGCCTTGTCGCCCAGATCGCAATAGACAATCTCTTCGTGCGGTGCGGCATCCCCTAACCCGTCCAGCGCGCTAAGCCGAAGGGTTTGTGCGAGGTGGGGTAGGCGGTCGCGACAAACCGCGCCCAGATTGCCGTTGGCGCCGGTGATCAGAAGTTTTTTCATTATGGATACTTTCGCAGGTCAGTGAGGCGATGGGTGCCAATAAAAGCGTGCCTAGTGCAGATCATGAACGCCAAGGCAGGTGAAGGCAAACAGGGTTTTGAAGTTGATTTGAGGCGTACTTTGTGTGGGTCCGCCACAGCCATGCTTGTCGCCGGTGTGCCGTCTGCTTACACATGTGGGACCTAGCCCAAGGCGGAGCCCAGCCAAATGCCAAGCGACAGCACTCTCCAGACCGTCACCATTGCCCAAGGCCCCGCGCGGGCGCAACTGATGACGTATGGTGCCAGCCTGATGACCTATCATTTTGGGGACATCGATCATTCACTGGTACTGGGCAGTCCTGATCCCAGAGCTTATCCCGTACGTTGTCCCACTTCGGCGCAATCGTCGGCCCTGTGGCCAACCGCGTGGCACAAGGGCGCGCACCGCTGGGGGAACGTGTTTTATGTTTGCCAGCGAATGAAGGCCCTAACACCCTGCATGGTGGGGGCGAATGGTTTGTCGCATCGTAACTGGACACTGGCCGAAACGCGCCCCGACGCGGTGACCTTTACTGTGACCAATGCCGATGGCCAAGACGGCCTGCCCGGCCCGCTGACCCTTTGTGTGACATATCAGATCGACGGGAACGGCGCGCTGGGCATCACGATCACCGGAAACACCGCCGCCCTGACACTGTGCAACCCGGCGTTCCACGGTTACTGGTCGCTGAATGGGCGGGGCCTGACCGGTCATCGCCTGACCTTGAATGCAGACCATTATACACCCACCGATGCAGCGTTGATTCCAACCGGTGAAATCGCCCCTGTCGCAGGCACAGGATACGATCTGCGCGCACCTACACCGTTACCAGCCACAGTGGGTCTGGACACAAATTTCTGCCTAAACGGATCGGGCCTGCGCGAGGTGGCGCGGCTGGAAACCGATGCCTTGGCTCTGTCCCTTGAAACCGATGCGCAAGGGTTGCAGGTCTATGACGGAGCGGGGCTGAACACCGGCGGCTTTGGGGCCTATGCGGGTATGGCGCTTGAACCGCAACTGTGGCCTGACGCCCCCAACCACCTGAATTTTCCCGCCATCACGTTGCACCCTGACCAGACGTTCCGGCAAACCTCGTGGTATCGCTTTCATCGCTAGCCCCCGCTAGGCGGTTCAAACTCACATAATCGAATGTGTTTAGTGGCGCGGAAGTTTTGTGCCACAGTTTGCTGTGCGCAAGGTGCGGACGCAAACCCGATCGCTGATTCTACGAAAACGGGAACCGTCCCTTGGGCCGAAGTTTGACATCAAAGCTTCTAGGGAGGAACTCAATGAATTTACGCCCAGACCCCACATTCCACGCAACGCCGAAACTGGCGATGGAGGCGCCCGCCGAAACGCTGGCCTTTACGTTGATGCTGTCACCGGACGGATCGCAGCCCGACGGGTTGGCCATCGTGGACGTTGACCCGACATCCGACACCTTCGGAGACATTCTGCATCAGGTTATCATGCCCAACAAAGGGGATGAATTTCACCACTTTGGCTGGAACGCCTGTTCGTCATCGCTGTCGCCTTTGACCGGCCACGCGTTCCTTGAACGGCGCTATCTGATCATTCCGGGCATTCGGTCGTCACGCATTTACGTGATTGATGTCAAGGAACCGCTAAAGGCCAAGATCCACAAGATCATCGAACCCGAAGAGGTTTTTGCCAAAACCGGTTATTCCCGCCCGCATACCATCCATTGCGGTCCCGAAGGCATCTATGTCAGCACCCTTGGCGGCGGCGGCGAGGACGGCACTGATGGGCCTCCGGGAATCTTCATCATGGATTGCGAAACCTTTGACATTCTTGGGCGCTATGAAATGGACCGGGGCGCGCAGGACAAACATTATGATTTCTGGTGGAACCTGCCACGCGACTACATGGTCAGTTCAGAATGGGGCCTGCCACCGCAGTTTGAAAACGGCATCGTCGCCGAAGACCTTTTGTCCAACAAATACGGCCACAGCATTCACTTTTGGAAACTGCGCGAACGGCGCAACGTGCAAACCATCGACCTTGGCGAAAACCACCAGATGGCGCTGGAAATCCGGCCCGCGCACGACCCGTCGCGCGACTATGGGTTTTGCGGTGTTGTGGTGGATACCACCAACCTGCAAGGCGCGATCTTTACGTGGTGGCGAAACGATGACGGCACGTTCGAGGCGAAAAAGACACTGACGATCGACCCGCGCCCGGAAGACCCTGAAAACCTGCCGCCATTGTTGCAGGGCTTTGGTGCAGTGCCGCCGCTGGTCACCGACATCGACCTGTCACTGGACGACAAATACCTGTATGTCGCCTGCTGGGGTTTGGGCGAAATGCATCAATACGACGTGTCCGACCCGATGAACCCAAAGCTGGCAGGCAAGGTCGAGTTGGGGGGCATTGCGCGTGGCACTGCGCATCCCAACGGCAAACCGTTTGCCTATGGTCCGCAGATGGTGGAAATCAGCCGCGACGGCAAACGCGTTTACTGGACCAACTCACTGTATTCCACGTGGGACGATCAGTTCTACCCAGACGACGAAGGTGGCCAGATGGTTATGGCCAATGTGGGTGAAAACGGTGGTCTGGAGTTGGACAAAGACTTTTACGTCGATTTCCCCAAAGGCTACCGCAGCCACCAGATCCGGCTTGAAGGCGGAGACTGTTCAACCGACAGCTTCTGCTACCCCTCCGTCTGACGCATGGAGACAGGAACAACGGCAACGGCCCTTTGGGGGGCCGTTGTCGCCTCGGGGCTATACCACGGGATAAACCCCGGAATGGGCTGGCCGCTGGCGGTGTCTTCGGCCCTGATGGAACGGCGCCCCGGCAGCCTATACAAGGCGCTGGTGGCGTTGGCCTTTGGGCATCTGGTGGCCATGATCGCCATCCTGCTGCCCTTTGCAGCGATGTTGTTTCTGGTGGAATGGCAACGCACCATCCAGATCGGTGCCGCAGGTCTGGTGATGGCACTGGGCGTGTATCTTTTGTTCAACCGCCGCCACCCGCGATTTCTGGCGCGCGTGCCGCCGTCACGGCTGGCGCTTTGGTCATTTCTGGCTGCGATGGCGCATGGCGCGGGGCTTATGCTCGTGCCGATCTATCTGGGCATCTGCCAGACCATCCAGACCGACGCGGGCCACGCCGCTGCGGCCAACCTGATGTCAGGCAACGCGGGTATCGCACTGCTGGTCGCGCTGGCCCATACAGGGTCGATGACCGTTGCAGGTGGGGCGCTGTCGCTTGGGGTGTACCATTGGCTTGGCCTGCGGTTCCTGTCGAAAAGCTGGTTCAATCTTGATGTGGTGTGGGCGCTAAGTCTATTTTTGGTCGGTGTCATTTCGCTTTGGATGATACACTAAGGCAGTCGAGCCAACGGTGGGCTTGACCCAAAAACGGAAGGAAACGGAATGGAAGTGATCAACGTATTGGTGGCAACCGTTGCCGCCTTTGCTGCAGGCGCCGCTTGGTACGGTGCTCTTGCCAACCCGTGGATGGATGCGGCAGGCATCGAACGCGATGAAACCGGCCAGCCCGCGGGCGGTCAAAACCCGATGCTGTATGCCTTTGGTTTTGCACTCCAATTGGTCGTCGCAGGCATGATGCGTCACGTCTTTGCGTTGGGGCAGGTGGACACCATGGGCAAAGGCATCGTGGCCGGGATCGGCATCGGGTTGTTCTTTATTTCGCCATGGATCGCGCTGAACAATTCTTACTGCGGGCGGCCATTGAAACTGACGTTGATTGATGGCGGCTACGCCACCGTCGCCTGCGCCATCATGGGTCTGGTCCTGACGGCTTTCTAAGTGGTTGGGCGGGCCCCGATCCAACGGCGCCCGTCCATTGTTGTCAGCGCAACAAGACCTCTGAAAGCCAAGACACGCTCCTCAAGCGATGCTGGCCAAGGCCAGACGGCGTCAGGCTATGCCAAGCGACCTCACCCGCGCAAACCTGATCTGCAAGGCATTTGAACCAAATCCCAAACGCAAAGCGCCGCTGGGTTTCCCCAACGGCGCCTTGTCATTCAAAATGCCTAGCCTCAGCCGTAGACGGCTTCTTTGCCGAAATGCTTGGTCAGCATGTAATAGACCACTGCGCGGTATTTGTTGCGCTCGGAACGGCCATAGGTTTCGATCACGCTGTTGATCGCGTCCATCAGTTCGGGGCCATCCGCCAGACCCAGCTTCTTGATCAGGAAGTTGTTCTTCACTGTTTCAAGCTCGCTTGGCTGACCGCCCGCCACGGTCGACGCATCCGCATTGTAAATCGCTGGGCCGCAGCCAATCGTCACCTTTGTAAGCAGCGCCATGTCCGGCTCCATGCCGCACTTGTTCTTCAGATCATCCGCGTACTTGGCGATCAGCTCGTCACGTTTTCCCATATGTTCAGCTCCCTCGATGTCCGGGGGGTCCCCCGTTTGAACACAAAATGTATGGCCCATTCCGACCTTGCCGCATACGTTACTGGTTATTACGCTGCTTACAATGAAAAATCCGCCTTGGTTTTCCCCGGAACGACCGACCGCCCAATGATTGTTGGAAACATGCCAAAAGCGACAAACACTGCGTCGCTTGCTGGCCAGACGTTCTTATCCTGTCGCGTGAGCCTTGATTGAGACTAGAGGAGGACGCCATGGGCCTGACACCTGAACAGAAAGAGCACTATGCACAGCATGGATTTGTTGCTGGCATCAGTGTTTTTGATCGCGCTGACGTGCAGGCGCTGCGATCCGAGATCGAAATCCTTGAGCAGGATCACGCAAATGGAGCTGGTGGGCATACGCTTAGTCAGTTTTTTCGCGTCAACGGTCAGCTTGTGATCCCGGCACTTGCCCAAATTGCCAGAACACCAGAGATCTTGGATGCCGTGTCCGATGTTTTAGGGAACGACCTTCTTGTTTGGTCAGTCGAATTGTTCATTAAAGAACCGGGCGCCAAGTCTGTCGTCTCGTGGCATCAGGATTTGACCTACTGGGGCATGGGCGAAACAGACGAAGAGCTGACCGCGTGGATTGCCCTTTCGGATGTCGGTGTACGGGCGGGTTGCATGCGCTTTCTACCAGGGTCCCACAAAGGGCGGATCGTTCCACACGGCGACACCTTTGATCCGGACAATCTGCTATCGCGTGGGCAGGAGATTGCGGGCGTGGATGAAGAACTGGCGATTCATGGGCCACTTGCCCCGGGTCAGATGTCTTTCCACCATGGCCGGTGCTTCCACGCGTCGGGGCCCAATCAATCCGACGACCGGCGCATCGGGGTGGCGGTCCGATACGTCACGCCCGCCGTCCGTCAGTCTGAGCAGGGTCGTGACTATGCCATGTTGGTCCGTGGGCGGGATGCCGATAAGGGTTGGATCAACGTTGCAGGCCCGGACAGACTTTTTGATCCTGTTGATCTTGCGCTTTATGATGAGGTTCTCGCACACCAGTCCGCAGCGCTCAGCGCAGGCGCAATGCAGGACGTCTCACTCTATGCAGGAGGCAGCCCATGACCGATGCCAAAGTCAGCTTTACCCAGATGAAGGATGGCACGCGTGACGATTACCTTTTGCTGGAAAGGCTCGAAAAGCCCTATCTGGCTCTGACCCCCGATCGCATTCTGGACGAGTTGCGCCGACAGGGCGATGCCACCTTAGAAGGGTATCGCATCACGCGCCTGACCCACGGCCTGCAATCGGCCACACGGGCGGAACGCGACGGTGCCGATATCGACTGGATTGTGGGTGCCCTGCTGCACGACATTGGCGACGGCCTCGCGCCGCAAAACCACGATCGGTTCAGTGCCGAAGTCATTCGTCCGTTTGTGCGTTGGGATGTGGCTTGGGTCGTCGAACACCACGGCATTTTCCAGATGCTCTACTACGGCCACCACTACGGTTGGGACCGCAACGCACGGGACGAATTCAAGGATCACCCCTGTTTTGATCTGTGCGCCCAATTTTGCGAACGGTGGGATCAGGCGTCATTCGACCCCGAATACGATGCCCTGCCACTAGAGCATTTTGAGCCGATGGTCCGCGATGTTTTTGCCCGAAAGGCCTATGCGCCAGAGGTCATTCGCGAAGGTGAAGTGACGCAGTTGGTGGGGTAAGACACCACCGGCCACAACGGATGCCCAAAGGCGTTCTTCTCAGCGATCGCTCTGGTCGCACCTGATGTCTGTGGACGACGCAACTATTCCGACGTGCGTTGGCAAGGTTTAACTTCGACCCAATTTTCTACTTCTGCGAACGCTTCTGATACGACGATCAACCTGATCCATGGCGGTAGGCTGAACGTCTTAACTTGGTGCCGAGAGTCCGAATTCTTGCAATACACGTCGAGCAATGTATCATCTTGGAACTACAAAATAGGCGGGGAACCCGCAAAAAATAGTCGGCACCAAATTTGGGTGCATGGGAGGAATTATGAAAAAATCACTGATCGGCGCGCTTGTCGCAGCCGGTGCCACGCTGTCTCCATTTGCAGCCATGGCCGAAACAGAAGTTCAGTTCTGGCATGCGTTTACGGGTCGCCTTGGTGAATTGGTCAAGGCGCAGGTTGAAGAGTTCAACGCAAGCCAAAGCAACTATGTTGTCGTTGAAAGCCACAAGGGCAATTATTCAGAAACTCTGAACGCGGGAATCGCGGCATTTCGCGCCCAGGAACACCCGCATATCCTGATGGTGTTCGAAGTCGGCACCGCGACGATGATGTCTGCCGCAGGTGCGACCAAGCCGGTTTTTGAAGTGATGGCTGAAAGCGGCGCGACCTTTGATCCCGAAGCCTATATCGGATCGGTTAAAGGATATTACACGGACACTGATGGGCAAATGCTGTCCCTGCCGTTCAACTCGTCGACACCTGTTCTATGGGTGAACCGCGATGCGATGAAAGCTGCCGGGGTTGATCCGGATACAGACCTTTCGACATGGCAGAACGTCAGCGCAACGCTTGATCAACTGAAGGCTGGTGGCGAAGAGTGCCCATTGGTCACCGCATGGCAGAGCTGGATTCACCTTGAGAATTTTTCGGCCTACCATGACGTACCTTTTGCATCGCAGGACAATGGTTTTGCAGGCCTCGACACCGAGCTGATGCTGAACGGTCCAGCGCAGATTGCACACCTTACCGCGATGGGTGAATGGGCCAAGGATGGCAAGTTCATCTACACAGGTCGCCGTAACGAAGGTGGTGCGAACTTCCGGTCGGGCGAGTGTGCGCTGTTTACCGAAAGCTCGGCGGGCTATGCTGGCATCAAGGCCGAAGCAGAGTTCGACTTTGACGTGCGTCCGCTTCCTTACTGGGAAGGCGTCGGAAATGCGCCGCAAAACACGATCATCGGTGGCGCATCGCTTTGGGTTCTCGAAGGTCATGACGACGCGGAATACAAGGGCGTTGGCGAGTTTCTGGCGTACCTGTCGTCGTCTGATGTCCAAGCCAAGTGGCACCAAGACACCGGATACTTGCCGATCACCGCTGAAGCGGGTGACGCAACCCGCGCGGCTGGATTCTACGAGGCCAACCCCGGCACCGATATTGCTGTGATCCAGATGACCGCGAAAGAGCCGACTGCAAATTCCAAGGGTTTGCGTCTTGGGTCCTTTGATCAGATCCGTGGGATCATCGACGAAGAACTGGAAGGCATCTGGTCGGGCGACAAGACCGCACAAGAAGCGATGGACAGCGCCAAAGAGCGCGGCGACGCTCTTTTGCGGCGCTTTGAGTCAGCGAACCGCTAAGATCACGCACCAAAGGCAGGCCCCAGTGGCCTGCCTTTTTCATCAGTCCGAGGGGCATTTCGATGGAAAAACGCGTTACGTTTCGTGGCTGGAAGCTGCCTCTTTTGTTGATCATGCCTCAGGTCGTTATCTCGGCCATTTTCTTTTTCTATCCAGCGGCTCAGGCCATATGGCAGTCGCTTTTCATTCCTGATCCCTTTGGGCTGTCGTCACAGTTTGTGGGGCTTGGGAATTTTGAATTCCTTTTGAAAGACAAGTTTTATCGCGCCTCTTTTGCGACCACGGCGATATTTTCAATTCTTGTGACACTTTGCTCGATGATCCCTGCGCTGTTTCTGGCGGTCATGGCGGACCGATTGATCAAAGGATCTGGTGTCTATCGCACACTTTTGATCTGGCCCTACGCAGTTGCACCTGCGGTGGCAGGTGTGCTGTGGCTGTTCATGTTCAATACGCGTGTCGGCGTGATTTCATGGTATCTTGGCCATCTTGGCTATGACTGGAACCATGTGCTGAACGGGGGCGAAGCGATGGGGCTGGTCGTCGTCGCCTCGGCTTGGGGACGGATCAGCTATAACTTCCTGTTTTTCTTTGCCGCGTTACAGGCAGTGCCAAGGTCAGTGATCGAGGCCGCCGCAATTGATGGCGCGCATTTCTGGAAACGGTTTTTTACCATCGTTCTTCCATTGTTGTCACCGACGACCTTTTTTCTGCTGGTCGTAAACGTGGTCTATTCCTTCTTCGAAACTTTCGGCGTGATCCACACGATCACCGCAGGAGGGCCGCAGCAATCGACCACAGTCCTTGTCTACAAGGTGTTCTCTGACGGCTTTGTAGGACAGGACCTTGGATCGTCCTCGGCCCAGTCAGTAATCTTGCTGTTCGTTGTCGGGCTACTAACGATCATCCAATTCAAATTCATCGAAAAACGGGTGCACTACTGATGGCGCGCGAAGTTCACGGCATGGTCGAAAAGCGTGGCGCCGGTTTGTGGCTCACACATGTATTCATGATCTTCGGAATTTTGGTCATCTTCTTTCCGATTTGGCTGGCATTCGTCGCATCAACCGTGACGCAGGCCGACATTATCCGCCCGCCTATGCCGGTGTGGCCCGGAGATCAGTTTTGGATCAACTATAAGAACGCCCTGTTTTCAGGTGTGAATGTGCCGGTGGCAACGATGCTATTCAATTCGCTTGTCATGGCGATTGGCATTGCGGTGGGTAAAATCATCATCTCGCTATTGTCAGCTTTTGCCATTGTGTATTTCCGCTTTCCGGGGCGGAATTTCTTTTTCTGGATGATCTTTCTGACCTTGATGCTGCCGGTCGAGGTGCGGATCGTGCCGACCTTTGAAGTCGTTGCGAGCTTTGGCATGCTCAACAGCTACTCGGGCCTGATTTTTCCGCTGATAGCTTCTGCCACAGCGACGTTCCTGTTCCGCCAATTTTTCCTGACCATCCCGGACGAACTGGCCGAAGCCGCCCGCGTGGATGGTGCCAAGCCGATGCGGTTTTTCTGGGATATCGTCGTCCCAATGAGCCGCACAAACGTCGCCGCGTTGTTTGTGATTTTGTTTATCTACGGCTGGAATCAGTATCTTTGGCCCCTTCTCATCACCACCGACCCGGAAATGAATACCATAGTCATGGGCATCAAACAGATGTTCCCATCGGGTGACGATTTTGCGCATTGGCCCACGATTATGGCAACGTCGATCCTTGCGATGGTGCCGCCGGTGATCGTTGTGGTTGGTATGCAGCGCTTGTTCATCCGTGGCCTTGTAGACAGCGAGAAATAGAAAATGGCGACAGTCACACTCAGCGACGTCAAGAAAAGTTTTGGCGCGACGGACGTGATCCACGGGATCACGACGCATATCGAGGACGGCGAATTTATTGTCATCGTCGGCCCTTCGGGATGTGGGAAATCTACGCTGTTGCGCATGGTGGCCGGTCTTGAAACCGTAAGTGCGGGCGAAATTCAAATCGGAGGCGTGCGCGCCAATGAGAAGGAACCGATGGACCGCGATATCGCGATGGTGTTCCAGAATTATGCGCTTTATCCGCATATGTCGGTGCGCCAGAATATGGGGTACGGGCTGAAAATCGCGGGTCTGCCGAAAGATCAAATCGATGCGAAAGTGGTTGAGGCGGCAAAGCTTCTGCAATTGGAACCGCTTTTGGATCGCAAACCCAAACAGCTTTCAGGCGGGCAGCGTCAACGGGTTGCCATGGGGCGGGCCATTGTGCGCGAACCGGCGGTGTTTCTGTTTGACGAACCCCTGTCGAACCTTGATGCAAAACTGCGTGTGCAGATGCGTTTGGAAATCCGTGAGTTGCAGGCCAAACTGGGGATCACCGCGCTATATGTAACCCACGATCAGGTCGAGGCCATGACGATGGCGGATCGTATGATTGTGATGAACGGCGGCGTGGCCGAACAGATCGGCACACCCCTTGAGGTGTACGAAACACCGCGCACGTTGTTTGCGGCGCAATTCATCGGCAGTCCAGCGATGAACATCGTCGATGCCGAGGTGCAAAACGGCAAGGTAATGCTGGGCGGCGTGGCCGTGGCCGATGGATTTGGCCCCGATGGCCCGGTGAAATTTGGCGTGAGGCCCGAGCATATGGACTTGGACGAAAATGGCCCTCTTGGCGTCACCGTTCAGATGACCGAACCTCTTGGCGCGAATACATTGTTTCACGGAAAACTGGACAACCATCCAGACAGCTTCACCGTAAGCCTACAGGGCGTGCACCCAATGTCGGAATCAGGAAAACGGATGACATTTTCAATCCAGCCGGGTCAGGCGCACGTCTTTGATGCCAAGTCCGGCGTGCGAAGAAGGGCCGGATACTAGCTATTAAGCAGTATACGCAACCCAATCCCGGCAAACAGCACACCACCAAGAGCGCTTGTCACAATGGTGACTTTGGCCGTGTCCACAGCAAGTGCTGTTGCGCGCCCCAAAAGGGCATAGCCGCTATAGGTGATAAACACGGCAAATAGGACGATCCCTACGAGCACAACATTTGCCAGGACAAAGGCATCCGGCCCCGACACGCGCGATGAGAGCACCGTGAAATAGACGACAAATGCCTTGGGGTTGGTCAGCGTGCTGAGCACGCCGTCCCGAAACGGCCTTTGCGAAGGGCGGCCTTTGCCCAAATAAGAGGCGCCGGGGTTCCGAACCCCTGACCACGCCCGACGCAGATAGATGGCAGCCAAATAAAACAGGAAAGCAGCTCCAGCAAACCGCAGGGTTGATTGTAAAAGTGGAACGGATTGCACGATCTCTCCGAGACCCGCGATTACGGCAACACAAAATACCAAAGATGCAAAAGTTGATCCGAGGGGCGCGAATAGTACGCGGCTGGCGGGTTGGTGTACGCCGTGCAACATGCTGTTTATTGCCGTCGGACCGAAAGGCATAGCGAGCAGCAGCCAGAAGACAAACTCTTGGATAACTGCTGCGAAAGTCACATCAAAGCGGCTTCATAAACTGGTCCAACGGGCAAATCCCCGTATTCTCGACAATAGTAGGAGTTGGTCCAAGGCTGATACCCCCAGAGCAACATGTCGCGCGTCCCCTTTTGGCATCCCGGTTCCAGCGCGATGTCGGAAACGGCATGATAATGCTCGGTGTCTCGTACGATCAGGGCCTCTCCGGGTTGCAGCGTTCGCGAGAAAAGTTCTGTCTTTTCGATGTCATAGACTCGTGACGTTCCGCCGGACACATGTGTGCGATCCACTGCGAGCATGACGATATAGTCGAGCCCATCCTGATGCGGCCCTTCTGGGCTGATACGACCCTCGCCCTCGTCCGAAATCTCTGTGCGCATTTGGTGGCACCTTATGAAATAGTCCTGATCGGGCGATAGCGGGACATGACGCGTCAGTTCGACCAAGATTTCAGGTATGGCTGGCGAAGCGTCAAACGCAGGAAAGGTGATAGGGCGTCCACCATATGTCGCGCTGAACTTCTTGGTTTGAAAAAACGGGCGGTCCGCGAGGCGTTGCAAGTGGATCTTGTTGTGCGCGCTGTCACGCCGAACTTTAAAGTTGCCGTATCGACGGAAACGGCCCGCCACGCTAGCGTTGGTATCAAGTGGCAAATCGCCGTAACTCTCAACGAGCGTTTTTGGCACGGTCTTAGTGGAGATGACCTTGTAATCGACTGTACTCAGCATGGTTTTTCCTGTTTTTTCAAAGGAATAATTCAACTCACGGCGAACCCTGCCACGATTGTCAGGCAGGCTGCGGAAGTGAATTTGAAATAAGGGTTGTCGCCCCGCGCATTCTTGAAAAAGAACTGCCGGGTTAACCCAGAACTTAGAACGATCAATGTGTCGAAAACCAAAGCGATGGCCACAAAGATCGCCGCCAGAAGCAAGATCTGTGCGAAGTATGACTGGCCTGGATCGATGAACCCTGGAAGGAACGCCGCAAAGAACAACGTGACTTTTGGATTCAGGAGCGAAACCACAACAGATTGCGAAAAGTAGTTTTGCTGCGCGACGACATCGTCATTTTTTTCGACCGCTGCCTTCGATGTCAGAGTCTTGTACGCCAAGTAGAGCAGGTAAGCCGCTCCGACATAGCGCACCGCGACCAGTGAGGCCGGATAGGCTTTGAACAGAAAGGCGAGGCCAATTGCCGATGCCAGCGCATTCACCATTGCCCCAAGCGCAATTCCAGCCGCCGAGAGAAAACCCGCGCGGTATCCCCCAACCATTGTGCGCGACAGGATGAAAATCACTGCGGGCCCTGGTATGGCGATGATGGCCAGACACGCGGCAGCAAATATCCAAAGATTGTTCAAAGTTTATGGCCTTTCAATTCAGCACGTTTTCAAATGCTTGAAATTCGACGTGTAAGTCGTTGGATAGTTCTTCGCGCAGCCTGTGCATCAATTGCGCCTGTTTCGGTACATGGGTTTCGATCGCAGCGCAAAGAGCATAAAAGAGCTGCGCATCGCGCGCTGTTTGCGCCATTTTTATCAGGATGGTGACCGATGGTTCCGCTTTGGTTCCCAGCGCATGAACGAAAAGCAGCCCATCCGCACCCTCTTTGGCAAGCAGCCGTCCCGCACCAAATTCGAGTAGCCTGGTATCGACTCGTTCCGAGCCTCCGATAAGTAACGGATGGCTCGTCCACAACGCCATGGCCGATTGGACACTGGCATTGTCCGTCGATGACAGAGAGTTCCATAGCCGCGCGTGGCTGATCATGGGTGCGGCCCAGCATGGCAAGCCACAGCTGTCCGTGATCCAATGACCCGCGTCACCCGCCATCTCTTGAACCATGGCGCAAAGCGCCCGATGCTGGGCGGTTTCTCGGCTTAGATAATCTGATGTCCCTGTATTTTGGGCCGCGATAAAATGCGCTAGGTGCTTGCCGCAGCAGAAATGGTTCAGTCTGGTTTTGGAAGTGCCATTAGCAATTTGCCTCGCCGCCTCGTTGGTCGCATAGGAATAGCAACGCGGGCATTTCAAGTCTGCCTCTGGATCGACTGAAAAGCTCGTCGCAAGGGCATTTATGGCCTCGCGGTGGACACTTTCTCCCGAGGATGACGCCATGCCGATAGCCCAATTGTCAGGCGCTCCTAGGTGCGGCAGACAGGCGGCAAGTTGCCATGCCTTGAGCGTAGATCGCGCTGGCACAACGACGCTGTCGGTGTTCGTTGTGCGCGAAACGCCATCTACAGAGACATTCAATGCTCCGTAATATGCGCATTCGCGCAAGGTTTCTCGCCGCCCATAGAAAAGCGGCGAGAAATTAGGAGCTCCAGACTCAAACTGCAAATGACCGGTCGTGAATTGTGAACGCCCGCTTGCGCTTGAAGTCCATTGTCACGTTGATCTTCTTGAGCCAACGATCCGTACCGTCGTAGCGTGCAGCAAAGGGCCGACGACCATGCACGGCGCGGTGGTTGTCGACGATCAGCAATTCGCCACTGTTGATCACCACGTTCTCTTGCGCCGCGGTGATGCTTTCCGTGAGACGTGTGAAGGCATCCACAGAACGGTCGCCCTCGTTTGCAGGTTTCATGAAATGCGGATCAATACGCAGGTAGGGTCGGTCGCGATGGCCAAAGAGTACGCTCTCTTTTGGGGGATTCTTGACCAACTCCTGCATCAATTCATAGGCCGCGCGACCAGCGTCACAGGTGGCATCCGCGAGGTGCTCCGCATGATCGGAATCAGGCAGGAAGTGGAAATTTTTTGCAAAGAGCGCTTCGATGTCAGCGTCATTGGTATCCCGCGGAAGCTCCGCCACCGTTGTCGCCGCATTTTGTGGGTTTCGCATGCCAAACAGCACTATGAAATCCGGGCGATTTTCCGTGAAGGCGTCTTCGGTATGCCATACGAGTTCTTCCTTGCTCCCAGCGCCAAGCTGCGAGAATTCCGCAGTTTTCATGGGCACGATATTCTGGGTCAGGTGTCCGCCCTGTTGACTGGCAAAGGAAAACGGCGTGCCAAGGCAACACCCGATCAGGGCCAGATAAACGTCTTCACGTAAGATCGGACGATTGGGATCGGGTTTCGTGCTGGCCGGCGTCGGACCGATTTCGCTCTCATCAACCTGAAACCCGCCGATTCGCAGGGCCGCGCCCAACTGCTCACCACGGAACTCGGCGAGAAGCTTGCGGAGCGAAGACGGCATATCCTGGCTCGCGTGTTGAGCCACCTGATGCAGGTGGTTTTCACTGGTGACCACACGATGGACCGAGGAAACGAGCGTATCGATCTGTCGATACTCTTTGGCTTCCAATGAATACATAGTTGTCATTTCATCTGCCCTTAGTTTTTCACGCCAGGGATCTGGCGGTTCGGCCCATGGTCGTGTGGCTGAACAAAATCCAGAACGGTCAATGAGCCGGAAAGGAAACGAAAGAGCCGCTCCATCCCAACACCAAATCCAGCGGTTTGGATTTGCCGCGTGCGCTTCCACTCAGCATGTCCATACGTCAGCGTTTCCTTGGGTTCACCAAGGTCGGCCACGGATTGCGCCAAGATTTCGTCCCCGGTTTTTGGACGAATGCCCCCAGTAGAAATCTCGCCATACCCAAAGGGAAGCATCAGATCATAGGTGTTGTAGTTGCCGTGATCGTTCTCGTGATAGACGGCGTCACGCACGCCTTTGGGATAGTCGTAAATCCAGAATGGGCGATCAAACTTTTTGCTCAGCGCCTGATCCTCTTCAAAGGTCAGATCAGACAGACGTTCTGGATTCGCTCCAACCATCTCAAGCGCTTCGGCAAATGTGATCCGCGGGTAATTTCCCAGCGCCACCGCATTTATGTGCTTTGCGGCAGCGGCAGTATTAAGCTCGACAAGGCCGTCCATCTTTGCACGAACACGTTTGGCAATGCCGACAAACAGCTTTTCGGCCGTCTCAAAAACGTCTTCCATGGACTCGGTCTTCCACTCCACCTCTACCTGGAAGAAAGTATTCAGGTGCTTGCGCGACTGCGCTTCACCTTCCTGCAAAAGCCGCATGCAAGGCGCGAGACAATAGACTCGATCCAGAAATTCAGTGGCCTGTTGTTTTTCGAAGTTGTGGCTGACTGGCAGGTAATAAGCTTCTTTCCCTGTCACCGAAACTTGACGTTCGATGTCGCTGGACACCAAAGGTTTGACGTCGGGCCGTAGTCGGTCGCCAATCACGGCATAAGAGTGAAACGCACCTGGCTCCAGCTCCTTTGAGAGAATTGCAGGAACAATTTCATGGAATCCAAATTCTTCCATCGTCGCACGAATGGAAGATAATCCTAAGGTTGACCATTGATATGTTTGAGCGCTTGTGAATGCCCGCTTTTGTTCGATCATTTTTGCGTTTCCCCAACTAATTTGTCGCACAACGGGGTTAATCTCCCATTGGTTGTCAATAGTCAACCAAAGATAAAGTCACAAATGGGCTTCAGGGAGCCGCCTAAATTTCTGTATTATTTTTTTGTCTTCAATACGTTATCCGAACATCAGATTTCAGGTCGCCGCATCTGACAGGTGCGGCAAAATGTCAACTCTCGCAAAAATAGAAATAATCGGTTTTTTCAGGACTTTTGGTTGTATTCAAGACAGCCCGGATCGTCTGGGCAATGATTACGAAGAAACAGGTTGTCAATAACCAACATTCTGAACACGCAAACAGCGGCCAAGATGCAAGACGTGGATGTGAAGATGCGGAGGTAAGTCAACCAAGAGCAAAGATGATCGGACCCACCTGAATCGTCCAATTTGATTGTTGGTGCATCCGCAATCGGTTGGGCTGGGGTGGCGGCACTTTCGGCCTGCCAGGACCTATGCCAAAGGGGATGCATCGACAGACCTTTAACCGGCTGGTGACTGAAGCAGATACGGCGGTGGGCCAATCACGCGTGGCGATAATGCAGAAGTTTGAGCACATCCCTGCATTTCGCAATATACTGCGCGACTATGAGTAGTGAATGGGCGCCCCTTTCGCGATGGTAACAGGCACGAATAGCGTAAGGCGGAGGTTGGTTTGCGAGGTGGTTTGGAAATAGCCAATTCGCCAGAATAGAAGCGTTTAAATAACTTAGAGAACAGTGTTGGTGCCGCTGAAGGGACTCGAACCCCCGACCCCATCATTACGAATGACGTGCTCTACCAGCTGAGCTACAGCGGCCCTGGTGGACGGCCTCTTAGCACCGGGACAGGATCAGGAAAAGAGGGATTTTCATGCCTTTGGCAGGATTAATGGGCGGAGCAATTTAGCAAGTTACAAAAGCCAAGGGCCAACGAATTGCGCTGGCCCTTGTTGTTTACATGGCTCGGAAACCTCTGCCGCTTTATGAGCCGGCCGGTTTCGACGCTTGAACGTCTTCGGCCTGCTCAATCACTTCGGCGTCGATTGGCGCATCGGTGGCATCGATCACAGCCTCTTCGACCGGGTCTGCCTCCGCCTGAATCAGTTCAGCATCTTCCGGCGGGGTTTCTGCCGTCTTGTCTTCGATCGCACCGACGATCAGCGGCAGCATATTGGCCCCTGCAGGCAACACGACTTCGGATTGCGGCGGTGTCGTCCAGCTGAGCGTATCGAACGCCCCGCAGTTTGAACACAGCGGTGCCCATTCAGCGTGGATTGTGTGGCAGTTGTCGCAAACCCATTGCGGACCACGCGGAGCGATCAGGGCCTTGGCCAACCAACCGCGCACCACGCCATCCGACGCGCCTTCGCCACGCTCAACAGCTGCCATGATCGCCAACACGCGGGCATCTGCATCGGACTGATGCATATCGCCCAGCGCGCGACGGGCTTCGGGGAAATCTTCGGCAGCGAGGTTAAGTTCGGCCTTGAGCAAACGTGTTTCCCGGTGATCCGGTTTGATCGCCATCAGCGCGCCAAACCGTTTCAGCCGCGCCACGGGTGTTTCCTCGGGTTCGATTGCGGCAAAAGCTGCGGCCAGATCGGGGTGAGGTTGCACATCCCACGCCTTTTTCAGAACACGCACGGCGTTACGCTTGCGGCCCTGCGCGATGTAGCCATGTGCGGCCATTGCCGCCGCCGGGATCAGATCCGGCGATGCTTTGTTGGCTTTGATCGCAGCTTCGGCGGCGGTGGCGCTTTGTTCGTCATCCTTGATGTCGCGCGCTTCGGACAAGGCCAAAACGGCATCGCGGCGTTTATAGACGTCGCGCGGCAGTGACCCATGTTTGAGCTTGGCGGCAAGCGTTGTGCGCGCACCTTCGTAGTCCGCCGACTCGGCCTGAAGCCGCAAAAGCGTATCCTGCACTTCTTCATGTTTGGGCTTTAGCGCAAAGGCGCGTTCGGCCAGTTTCAGTGCAGTGTCTGTGTCGCCTACGGCCAACTTTTGCTTCATCAACCCGCGCACCCCTACAAAGCGGGTTCCGTCGGTCTGAACAAGGCGTTTGTAAACCGCTTCGGCCTTTTTGGTGTCGCCAACCATTTCTGCCGCTTGCGCGTTGATCAGGTCGGTCAGTTCGGGCTTGTGCAGGTATTTTTCAGCTTTCGCTGCCTTGGCCATTGCCAGCCGCCCTTCACCCGAGGCCAGCGCCATCAGGCCATCCGACAACGCCTGATACCCCTTGCGTTCGCGGTTGCGGTCGAAATAGCGGCTTAGCGCGGTTTCATCGCCGTTGATAAACTTGAGCAGCGCGATCAGCAGGCCTGTCAATTTGAACAGGAGCCAGCCAAGCACCAGCAAAACCGCCAATGCGATGACGGACTGAAGCGGACTAAGTGGATATTCTGTACCCGCAACTGTTATTAGCAAGCCGCCCTGACTTTCCATCAGGTAGCCCGCGCCAAGGGTCAGCGCTGCGACCAGCGCAACGAACACCACGATCTTGATAAGTGACCAAAGCATGAAATGACCCTTACTGTTTGTTTAATTCGTCGGTGAGCGCAGCCGTCGCGGCCAGTGCATCACGGCGAGTTGCCGCCTGCGCGACCCAATCTGCCAAAATGGCTTGTGCGCCTTCGGGCAGCGCGCTGATCTCGGTCAGGGCGGCCGTCAGATCGCCGCTTTTAACAGCGGCTTCGGCGCGGCTTAGCACTGCGTCCGGATCGCTGCCTTCACGCGGCACGACAGATCGGGCGCCCAGTTGGTTCTTGAGGAAACCGGCCAGCCCGCCGCCCGACGAGTCGCCTGTTTCAGTGGCCACGCTGCGCGCATCTTGCAGGGCGGCGCGTGCCAATTCGGGGAAATCCGCAACAAGTGTTGTCAACGTCGGCACGCCTTCTGCATTGGCCGACAGCACCTCGGGCACGGCCACACCGTTGCCCTGCAACGTCGCCAGTTGCTCGGCGTATGCGGTGCCCGATTGCACCGCGCTTGTCATGGCAGCCAGTGCCGCACGGCTTGCGGCAAGCGCGGCCTTGTCTTCGGCATTGGCCTCGGCCGTCACGGCTTCGGCCGTCATTTGTTCAACTTCAAGCCTTTGCGCCTCAAGCGCGTCGCGCTGGGACTGAATTGCGCCGCGCAACTCTTCAAGTTCGCGTTCGTAGGCCGCAATCGCTTCGGGCGCCACGGCGCTGGCCAGCGGTGCTTTTTCAATGGCGTTCAGGCGGCTGTCAAAGCCCGCAATCTGACCTTCCAGAGCACTGAGAGTGTCACCATTCGCAGCGATAGCGTCTTCAAGGCCGGTGATGTTGCTTTCCAATGGCGACAGGTCGACGGGCTGGATTTGGCTTGCCACGTCGTCCAGACGTCCTGACAGGGCGTCGATCTTGCTGCCGGTGTCTTCTAGCGCTGCGCGCGCTTCGGCCTCGAACGGGTTTTCGCCACCAAACAGGTTGCCACCCATGTATTGCGACGCCCCAAAACCCAATGCCGCGGCGACAACGCCGCCCAGCGCCATCGGGAAAAACCCACCTTTGCGGACCTCGACGGTTTCTTTGATGATTTCGGGTGTGGGCGGCGGCGGGGTTTCGTCAACCGGGCTGTCTGTTGTCACGTTCTCATCATCTTCGATGACTACAGCGTCGCGCACCTCTTCGATGGTGTCGGCATCCAAGCTGATTGTATCTTCGGCATCCGGTGCGGCGTCTTCGACCGCTTCGGTCACTTCAGATGCGGCGTCCGATACAACATCGGCCGCATCGCTGGTCACGTCGTCAACGGTTTCGGCGGCCTCGTCTGCAATGCTTTCGACTGCCTCTTTGGCGTCGGTCACTGCATCTTTGGCAGCATCCTTGGCGTCGGCCACAGCCTGTTCGACCGCGTCCTGCGTTTCAGCAGCGACATCCTCGACCGCGTCCTTGGCTGCCTTGGCCTTATCCGCCAATTGATCCTTTTTTGACTTCGCCACCTTGAGCCACCCCTTCCACTGATCGAATCCGCAGATTTTCTCTACGGTCCGACGACCTTATGATCTGTTGCGCGCGCTTTCCAGCAGTTGGCCCGTCAATGCCACCATGTGATGGGATTCGGGGTGCGGCGCGATTTTCAATTCCGATATATGTAACGACCCGAGCGCGGATACCACCGCTTCGCTCATTGCCGCGACAAGAAGCGGCGCCTTGATGGGCAATTGAGCAAGAATCGCCGCCGTTCTGGGCGAAAAAATCGGGGCAACCACCGGATCGTCCCCGCGCAAAGCATCTAGCGCCGCTTTGCTGGGCGGCAGTTGCGGTTGATCGTAGACAATCGCCTGTCGGGTTTCAAAACCCATTTCCGTCAAGCGAGAGGCAACATCCCCGCGGCTGTGGTGCCCTCGGACGTGCAAAAGTGTTCCGTTTGGCCGCAAGTTCGCCAGCATCTTGACCAGCGCATCTGCATTGCCGTCGGCGCTTTGGGTCAACATCCCGGCACGTTTCGCTGCACGTGCAGTGGCCTGTCCCACGGTAAATGAAGGCAAGGTGCTGCCACCCAAAAGCTGCCATGCCCGCACCCCATGGGCAGAGGTAAACACCAACCCAACAATATTATCATGCGGCGGCAATGGCCCGTGCACGTCAATCCCGATCAAGGGCGACATCACCGGCGTGAATGCCGCACCCGCGTCACTCAATTGCACCACGAATCGCTCTGACGCCGCTTGCGGTCGGGTCAAAAGCAACAAGGGCGGATCAACGGGCATTTAAGCTCCGGGATTGTGGGACGTGCCCTCGGGTGTTACCTGCTGCACACCTATGACGCAACGGGACTGCACATGGCACATTCCCCCCTAAAGCCGCTGATCCTTGGATTGGAAAGCAGCTGTGATGACACGGCAGCCGCCGTGCTGCGCGGGCGCACCTTGTTGTCATCTGTTGTGATGGGGCAGAACGCCCTTCATGCAGACTTTGGCGGGGTGGTCCCCGAAATTGCCGCGCGCGCCCATGCTGAGCGTTTGGATCTGGCTGTTGAACAGGCGCTGGACGAAGCAGACGTGACGTTGCCTCAGATTGACGCCATAGCCGTAACATCAGGTCCCGGCCTGATTGGGGGCGTGCTGTCTGGTGTCATGATGGCCAAGGGGCTGGCCACCGCGCTTGGCAAACCACTGGTGGGCGTAAACCACCTTGCCGGGCACGCATTGACACCCCGTTTGACGGATGACTTGGCCTACCCGTATCTAATGCTGCTGGTATCTGGCGGGCACTGCCAGTTTCTGATTGTGCGCGGGCCGCAGGATTTCACCCGCCTTGGAGGCACGATCGACGACGCGCCGGGCGAGGCCTTTGACAAAACCGCGCGCATTCTGGGTCTGCCACAGCCCGGCGGACCGCAGGTTGAAGCCGCGGCTAAGACCGGAGACGAAAAACGGTTTCGGTTCCCAAGACCGTTGCTGGATCGCGACGGCTGCGACATGTCCTTTTCCGGGCTAAAGACGGCCATTTTGCGCCAGCGCGATGCCTTGATCGCCGATCAAGGTGGGCTGACACGGCAGGATCGGACCGACATGTGCGCAGGGTTTCAGGCGGCTGTGCGCGACGTGCTAACGGAAAAGACACGCCGCGCCATTGCGCTGTATCTTGCCGAGGCACCAATTGAACCCGCGTTGGCCGTTGCCGGTGGGGTTGCCGCAAACCAGTCGCTGCGCGAAGCCTTGCAGGCGCTTTGTACGCAAACCGGGCTGCGGTTTGCCGCGCCCCCCTTGTCGCTGTGCACCGACAACGCGGCAATGATCGCCTATGCCGGGTCCGAACTGCTGGCTGCGGGTGTTACTCATGACATGACACTGGGCGCACGACCGCGATGGCCGCTTGACACCAAGGCCGCGCCCTTGGTCGGGTCGGGCAAGAAAGGGGCCAAGGCATGAGCATCGGAATCCTAGGAGGCGGCGCATTTGGCACCGCACTTGCCGTAACGCTGGCCAATGCTGGCCAGACCGTGCGCATCTGGGCGCGGGACGCCGCAACAGTTGACGCAATCAACACCACCCGCCGCGCACCGCGCCTGCCAGATGTAGACCTGCCCAAAGGCATCATCGCAGACCACGACATAAACGCGGTTGCACAGGCGGACACGTTGCTATTGGCGGTGCCCATGCAGACGCTTGGCGCGGTGCTGGGGCAAATCGACGGATCGCTTGACGGGCACCGTCTGGTGGCCTGCTGCAAGGGCATTGACCTAACCACCCTGCAAGGTCCAACTGCGCTGATCGCCAAGGCCAAACCCGGCGCAATTCCAGCAATTCTGTCTGGCCCCAGCTTTGCGGCCGATATCGCGCGTAACCTGCCCACGGCGCTGACTTTGGCTTGTGCCGACACGGCCCACGGCGCGACCCTTCAAGAGCAGCTGAGCAGCTACCCGCTTCGCATTTACCGGACCACCGATACTATCGGTGTCGAACTGGGCGGCGCGCTGAAAAACGTGATCGCCATCGCCTGCGGCGGCTGCATCGGTGAAGGAATGGGGGAAAGCGCCCGCGCCGCGCTGATGACACGTGGATTTGTGGAAATGACCCGTCTTGCTGCAAGGCTTGGCGCCGATCCTCGGACGCTGGCGGGTTTGTCAGGGTTTGGCGATCTAGCACTCACCTGCACTTCTGAAAAGTCCCGAAACTACCGTTTTGGTTTGGCACTGGGGCGCGACGGGTCATTTGGGGAACACACCACTGTCGAAGGCGTCAAGACCGCCGAAGCGGTCACACATTTGGCCAAAGACCTTGGTGTCGACATGCCGATCTGCGAAGCTGTCCACCACATCTCGGGCGGCGTCTACAGCGTTGCCGAAGCCATCCAAGCCCTGCTCAACCGCCCCCTAAAGGAGGAATAACCTATGTTGATCGCCCTTTTCGCCCATGACAAGACAGGCGCATTGCAAACGCGCAAGGACAACCGCGAAGCGCATGTTGCCTATCTGAAATCGACCGGCGTCGTCGCGCAGGCAGGGCCGCTGCTGGACGGTGCAGGCCAGATGTGTGGTTCACTGGTGATCCTTGACGTGGCCGATATGGCTGCCGCGCAGGATTGGGCTAAAAACGATCCCTATGCCAAGGCCGAGTTGTTCGAGAAGGTCGAACTGATTCAGTGGAACCGGGTGATCGGATGAATTTTTGGCTGTTCAAATCAGAACCTTCCACGTGGGGCTGGGATGATCAGGTCGCCAAGGGCGACGCCGGCGAAGAATGGGACGGCGTGCGCAACTATCAGGCACGCAATTTCATGCGCGACATGAAGCTGGGCGATCTGGGGTTCTTTTACCATTCTCAGAAAGAACGTGCGATCGTCGGTATCGTCGAGGTCATCGCCGAAGCGCATCCCGACAGCACAACGGATGATGACCGCTGGGACTGTGTGGACATCAAGGCGGTATGCCCCGTGACCACACCGGTCACGCTGGACGACATCAAGGCGGACGAACGGCTGGCAGACATGATACTGGTCAAGAACTCCCGTCTTTCTGTGCAGCCGGTCACCACCGAAGAATGGCAGATCCTGTGCGATCTGGCAGGCGTTTCCCTTTGAATGCGGGCGCCCCCGGTTTGCCTTGGCCCAAGCCGGGATCCATTCATGTGTGCTGGGCCGCATTCTGAAAGTTCGTCAGACAGCAAACCGCCAGTCGGATTGGATTTGCCGCAGCCCATTGCGGACAATCTTGACTGCAGTCCAATCAATAAAGGTCTTGGCGCCGATCCCTGAGATGGGACAGTGATTTTCGGACCTGTGCAAGATGACCCTTTGAGATGTCGGCAAAGATCATCTCTTCGCCAGTCCCGGCGCGTGCGATGTCCATACCGTCCGGCCCGGTGACGCAGGACAAACCGCAGTACTCGAACTGCCCCTCAACGCCGACGCGGTTAGCATAGGCGACGTAAATTTCGTTCTCTTCTGCACGCGCCGGAACAACCCGCGTTGCGATGCCGGTATATGGCAGCATATTTGCCGTCGGAACCAAAACGACATCTGCGCCCGCCAGCGCACATGCGCGAACAAGTTCGGGAAATTCGACATCGTAGCAAATCGCCAATCCAACCGCCCAATCACCAAATTGAACAACCGGGCATAGGCTGGCGGCAGCGCTGAACGCAGCCCGATCCACATCGCCAAATAAATGGGCTTTGCGGCATATCGAAATCACGTCGCCCGAAGCGTCAATGAGTGCGGCAGCGTTGAAAACGTGTTCCGCTTCGACTTCGGGAAAGCCGCAGAGTACGCCAAGGCCATGTCTGCGGGCCATTTTGCGAAGGCTTCGAACCATTGCACCATCTGCCGGTTGGGCAAGTCGCCGGACACGATCCGGCCCAATGTTATACCCGGTCAATGCCATTTCAGGAAAGATGACCAAGTCAGCCCCGCCTGTCTTGGCACTTGCGCAGACTTCGTCAAATGCCGCGAGGTTCGCGGCAACACTGCGATCAACGGAGTTCATCTGGTGAATCGCGAGCCTCAGGACAATCCCTCCGGAATAGTACGATAGGGCCCGGTTGCCTCGAACGCGCAGGCCAGTTCCAAAAGGCTGTTGTCTGAATATGCAGGCCCCGCAACAGTCAAACCGACGGGCATTCCGATATCCGCCATCGTTCCCATGGGAACCGTGACGGTTGGAATGCCAAGATGCCGGATCGCAAGGTTCCCATTGGCAACCCAAACTCCGTTGCGCCATGCAAGGTCAGCAGAAGCAGGATTTACGTCAGCGTCGGCAGGTCCGACATCGGCAACGGCGGGAAAGATAACAGCATCAAGTCCTAGGTTTTCCATCCAGTTCTCCAGATCAATGCGGCGGGTTTCTTCCAATCCACGCAGCCCGTCAGCAAGAGTTGGAATATCTTCAAAACTGTCGCGCGGATGCCTGCGCGCATGGGCGGGATAATCTGCAATGTCATCTTCAAACCCGATGTAGCGATCGGGGACGCTACCCTTGGGACTAGGAAAGATCCTTGTGCCATCAATCCCGGCCAAGCTGGTATAATTTGGATCAGCGTTGGCCTTCAGAAAGTCATCCCACGCCCAGACCGACAGATCGGTGATTTCGTGGTGCAGGTAGCCCTTGGGCAGCATACCCCGCGTGCCAATCTTTGGCGTGCCATCGCGGTCACCTTCATAATTTGTGACGACCGGGAAATCGACAACAGTGACTTCAGCACCGGCGCCTACCAAGGCGCGCTTTGCAGCTTTCCACAGGGTTAGGACCGACGGACGGGTCTGGATTGGTTGTCCAGTTGGCCCACCGATCCCAGGGCTATGGCCAGTGCCTGCAACCGGGTCTTCGTTGATGTACATCGCCGGTACACCAAGGCGCTTCCCTACAAGTGGTTCAGCCCCAAGTGCCTTGTACGATTTAGGGCGGACCTGTGAAGCCTTCGGGAGAGGAACCCAAGGTTGACAGCGCCAGAAATCGCCGCGGGTGGCTGCATCATCCGCCACCAAGACATCAAGGACCTCTAACATATCCGCCATGCTGCGTGTGTGCGGAACGACAACGTCCATTGTCGGCACCAAAGGCCAATTCCCACGCACAGAAATTACACCACGGCTGGGCGTGTACGCACATAGAGCGTTGTTGGACGCAGGGGCCCGTCCACTAGACCACGTTTCTTCGCCAAGTCCAAAAGCAGCAAAACTGGCGGCTGTTGCCGTGCCAGACCCGTTCGATGATCCTGAAGCGAAAGCGGCAGTCAAAAAGGCGGCGTTGTAGGGCGACTCTGCGCGCCCATAAAGCCCGCGCTGCATACCACCGTTGGCCATGGGTGGCATATTGGTCAGTCCCAACAGAACGGCGCCCGCCTTGCGCAACTGCGCGATTGCAAATGCGTCGTCGGTGGCCACCAAATTCGCAAAGGCAGGTGACCCCGCTGCGACGGTCATACCTTTGACCTTGAAACTGTTTTTGGCGGTGTACGGGATGCCGTCCAGCGGCCCGCGCATCTTTCCCTGTGAGCGGCGATGATCCGATGCTGCGGCTTCTGCCAAGGCACCGGGATTCAGGACCGGTACGGCGTTCAAGCATGGATCGTTTTTGTCAAACCTTTCGATCCGATCAAGATAGATCTGAACAAGGGCAACGCTAGTGATTTCATTGCGCTCCAAGGCGTGGCGCAGATCTTTTATGGACGCGTCGACAACGTTCAAGACGCGCTCTCGAAACCTTGCAAGACATTGACCGTATTCACACCGATCTCGGCAATGTCATACCCTCCCTCCATCACGAACAAAGTCGGCAGATTTAGCTTTGCGATGTCCGCGCCATAAGTTGCAAAGTCGTCTGACTTGAGTTTGAAAAAACTGATTGGATCCGTTTCAAAGGTGTCAACGCCGAGCGAAACGATAAGTTTGTCCGGCGCGTAATCCTTGATCTTTGACAGCGCGTCAGCAAGTGCTTTGCGCCATGTGGCAAAGTCAGTGTTCGGGGGCAAAGGATAGTTGAGTGTGTACCCTTCACCAGCGCCACGGCCTGTTTCGTCTGCGTGGCCCAGAAAGTGCGGGAAGGCATCCATCGGATCACCGTGGAGCGACAGAAACAGAACGTCGTCACGCCCATAAAAGATATCCTGAGTGCCGTTGCCGTGGTGAAAATCAACGTCAAAGATGGCAACGCGTTCCGCCCCGGCGTCCAGAAAATGTTGCGCGGCGACGGCCGCATTATTCACGAAACAATAGCCACCATACATATCAATCGCCGCGTGATGCCCCGGAGGCCGACATAGCGAAAACACAGATTTCGCACCACCCACAAGCCGCTGTGCCCCCGTCAAAGCAACCTGAGCCGACGCATAGGCGGCCTCCCATGTGCCATCTGAAATCGACGTCTCACAGGCAAGGGCATAGTAGCCAAGCCGGCCTTCGATGTGCTTGGGAATATGCGAAGACATGCGCCTTGCGGGCCAAACTGTGGGTATCGCTTCGCCTTTGAACCCCGCGGCTTGCCAGTCGGCCCAAGCGGTCTGAAGAAAACCGACATAGGCCTTATCATGAACTGCCAGAATTGGATCGATGCCGAAATCATCTGGTTCGCTTACTGGGCCAAGACCGACTTCACGGACACGGCCAATGATGTATTCTGCACGGGACGGACGTTCGAACGGTTCAACAAGCTGACCGCCAAAAAGCTCGGTCTTTGAATTCCGCAGGCTGTGGCGTTCGGTAAAAATCGTTTCCATCAAGCGTCCTTCCGGTCAGATACGGCGGCCCCTTTGCGGGAGCCGCCGAAGCTTTTGCGAAGTGGGATCAGTTTTTAAGGTTCGTCCAGATCTGATCGTAGACCGCTTGAGTTGCTTGATCACACACGGCAATGAACGCGCCAGCGCCCGCTGTCTCGGGCGGATTGGCTTCGGGCAACGTGGCCAGATCAGGGTCCAGATACTCTTCGGCTCCGTTCACACCCAAACCGTATCGGGCATAGTTGGACACCGCCGCGATGTTTTCCGGGGCCAGCAAGAAGTCCATAAATTTGATCGCGCTGTCGCGGTTCGGCGCATCCTTGAGCAGTACGACGTTGTCCATCCAGACGACATAGCCTTGGGTTGGAAACGCATAGGTGATCGAAGCGCGTTCTTCGCGTGCTTTGGCGCTGAACCCATCATAGATCATACCGACCGAAACATCGCCTGATACCAACACCTCTTTAGCAGTGTCCGAGTTGAACGACGCCCAGTGAGACTTGGCTTCCTGCAGCATATCGTTCAGCGCACTCAGGCGCCCACGATCTGTGTCACACTGCGGGAAACCCATGTGCAACGCTGCAAGCGCCATCACTTCGCCTTGGCTGTCGAGCATGTTGATCTTGCCCGACAATTCAGCTGGTGGATTGAACAACAGGTCTGTGGTGTTGATGTCGCCACTATAATCGTCGGTATTCACCGAGAAAGAAGTCGATCCCCATTGATATGGGATTGAATGCATCCGGCCCGGATCAAAGGACGGATCAGCCCAAGCATCTGCTATGTTGCCTTTGTTGCTCAGCTCGCCCTCGGCGATCGTGTCGAGCAGGCCTTCGCCGGCCATGATCTGAACCATATAGTCACCGGGTACGGCAACATCATAGGTGCCCATGCCACCCGCCTTGAGCGAAGCAAGCATTGCCTCGTTGGAATCGTAGGTGTCCATGGTCACGGTGATGCCGGTTTCCGCCGTGAACTTTTCCAGCAACTCGGCAGGCATATATTCAAACCAATGGTAGATCACGAGCTCGCCTTCGGCCGCCGCCGCATTTGCCAGCAGCGCCAAAGCCATCGCGGATGTAGTAAGTCGTTTCATGTCGTTCACTCCGTGTTGTCACTTCGTAGTTTCCCGCTTCGAGACGAAGTAGGAAATCGTCACCATCACAATCGAGAAGCCCAGAAGCATCGTTGAGATCGCCATGATGTTGGGCTTTAGCCCTTGTTTCACCGACCCAAAGATCGCCGTGGGGAGGGTTTCGATACCGGCCCCTTTGACGAAATTGGTGATGATGAAATCGTCAAGACTAACGATAAACGCCAGCAAGAACCCCGAAATGATGCCTGGCATCATCAGGGGAAGAAGAATGCGCCGGAAAGCTTGCGCTTTGGTCGCGTACAGGTCCATCGCTGCGTGTTCGAAAGTGTCGTCGATTCCCTGCATGCGTGCCTGAATGGGAAGGTAGGCAAAGGGAACACAAAACGCGATATGGGCGACAAGGATCGTCATGTATCCGCGTGCAAAACCGATCGAATTGAAAAAGATCAGTGTCGCCACGGCAAGCACGATTTCAGGCACCATAATGGGAAGCGAAATCAATCCAATCGATGGCGTGCGCAGTCGAAACTTGCCGCCGCGCACAATTGCCGTCGCAGCCGCAGTCGCGATGGCTGTTGCTGTCGTGGCGGCAATCAATGCGATAGAGAACGAATTGATTGCCGCTTGTTTGAACTTCGCGCTTTCCGGGCCTGCAAATACATCAACATACCACTGCAGAGACAGCCCTTCCCAAACCGTTAGCGACCTTGATGCGTTAAACGAATAAACCGTGACCACAACCAAAGGCGCATACAGAATGACCAAGCAAAAAATTGTCACCAGCCGGAAGCCCGCGTAGGTCCTGACGTCTGTCTTCGCGCTCATGTCGCGGCCCCCGCGGTGCGCTGTTGACGAGCAAAGATCATCAACACCAAGAGAACCATACTCAGCAAAATCATCGAAGCCGCCGCACCAAACGGCCAGTTACCAGCATTGCCCTTGAATTGCTCTTCAATCAATGAACCGATCATAAAGTTCTTGGCACCACCCAGCAAATCTGGCGCAAGGAAGGCACCAAGACTTGGGACAAATACAAGAACGCAGCCCGCGATCACGCCGGGTTTCACGGCGGGCAGAACGATGCGCCGCAGGGTGGTCCATTTGGTGGCATAAAGGTCGGCGGCGGCTTCGGACAAGGCAAAGTCGTATCGTTCGACCGAGGCGTAGATCGGCAGCACCATAAAAGGCAGATAGCTGTAGAACAGGCCCAGTTGCACTGCAAGATTGGTATTGATGATCTGCAAGGGGTCATCGATCAGACCCATGCCTATCAAGAAATCGTTTAGCGGGCCTTCGTCACGCAACAGGAATTTCATTGAAACCGTTCGGATCAACAAGTTCACCCAATAGGGAATTGTAATCAGAAACACCCAGAGTGCGCGGGTCTTGGCTGATCGCGTGGCGATAAAATAGGCCGTCGGAAACCCGATCAGCAGGGATAGGAATGTTGCCAGCCCGGCTTGCCAAATCGAACGCCAGAAGATGCTGATATAGGTCCATTGCAGCGTCGGATCGCTGTCACCGAACAACCCCCGATCAAAAAAGAATTGATCGTAGGCGGCCAGCGTTGGATCCCAGATCACGCCGCCACGAAACTCTTTGGTCAGGAACGAATAAATTACCATGACGCAAACAGGTGCCAACACAAAGATGCCCAAAACCACCCATGACGGCATCAACAGCCAATGCCGGGCCTTGGCATAGGTGTCGGACGCCGCCGAACCACCCGAGGCAGCGGCACCCGCCATCAGTCAACCAACAGGCGCGCGGCACCTGCTTCCATATTGACGAACGCGGCACTGCCGGGTTGAAAAATCCGTTTGTTTCCGCGTTCGGTGTTCGATGTGCGCACGGTGATTTTCGGACCTCCCTCAAGATCCATCATCGTCGTGATGTCTGTTCCAATATAGATGTTCTCGGTCACCGTGCCTTTCAGGCTGTACCCGTCGACCCCTTGATCAGACAGAACTAACCGTTCAGGGCGAACAGACATGTGCACCTTGGCGCCCACGTCGATGCCGTCCACTGCATCGCATGTCAAAGAGTGGCCGCCGCCGATGTGACATTCGGCACGACCGCCAGTGATTTTGTCCACGGACACTTCCAACAGGTTCGTGTCACCAATGAAATCGGCCACAAACATATTGCGCGGCAGTTCATAGATCTCTTGCGGCTCACCAAGCTGTTGCAGCTCGCCCGACGACATTACCGCGATTCGATCCGACATGGTCAGGGCTTCTTCTTGGTCGTGAGTGACAAAGATGAACGTGATACCGGTTTCTCTTTGAATGTGTTTTAGCTCGATCTGCATCGCTTTGCGCAATTTTAGGTCCAGCGCAGACAGCGGTTCGTCAAGCAACAGCACCTTCGGAGATGGCGCAAGCGCACGGGCAAGCGCCACGCGCTGCTGCTGCCCACCCGACAGTTGGGCAGGCTTGCGGTTGGCAAATTGCGATAGCTGGACAAGCTCAAGCATCTCACCCGCGCGTTTGGCAGCCTCGGTGCGCGAACCGCCCTTCATTTCAAGACCAAAGCCCACGTTTTCAAGCACGGACATATGCGGGAACAGCGCGTAATTCTGAAAGACCGTGTTGACCGGGCGTTTGTGCGGCGGCAGTGCCTCGATCTCATCTCCAAACAGGAAAATCGCACCCTCAGTGACGTCTTCAAAGCCCGCGATCATCCGCAACAGTGTCGTCTTCCCACAGCCAGAAGGCCCAAGAAGCGTGAAGAATTCGTTGTCTCGAATGCTCAGAGAAATCTGCTGCAAGGCCGTGAAATCGCCATACCGCTTGACCGCGTCGCGCACGTCTACTGCAATTTCCGCGCAAGAATTCATTCGACGTCCCCTGTGTTCACAAGAAACGTAGCCGCCATTTTCAAAGGTTGTCACCTCGCAAATAGCGAAGGGTGACTTAGGTGAAACCTTATTATTGGGTGAAAAACTTAGTCATACCCTAATCAAGGCTAATGCAGACTGTTCTTTTCGATGGCCCTGCTACCGGCAATTCTTGACGTGATCGCCAAGAGGGAACGTTGAATGCCTGCTGAAAAAATAGACACACTTGTCGTAGGCGCCGGGCAAGCCGGAATCGCGTTGTCAGAACATCTCGCGGCCCAAGACGTGCCGTTTCTGGTGTTGGAAAAAAGCCGTATCGCCGAGGCATGGCGCACATCCCGCTGGGATGCTTTGGTCACCAATGGCCCCGTCTGGCACGACCGGTTCCCGAATTTACAGTTCAGGGGAAATGCACCCGATGAATTCGTCGGCAAAGACCGCGTTGCTGACTATATCGAGGAATACGCCAACATGGTGAACGCGCCAGTCAGAACTGGCGTTACGGTATTGAACGCCGAACGGTTGAGGGATCGCGCCGGTTTTCGTGTCGAAACCACGGACGGCGAAATCGAGGCGACACGCATAGTGGCGGCAACCGGGGCGTTTCAGAACCCGATCATCCCGCCAGTTGTGCCAAAATCGGCAGACGTCACGCAAATTCATTCCGCTCAGTACCGCAATCCAGATCAGCTTGGCGTTGGGGCCGTCTTGGTGGTCGGTGCCGGGTCGTCGGGCGCCCAGATCGCAGACGAATTGAACCGCGCAGGCCGCAAGGTCTTTTTATCTGTTGGCCCACACGATCGCCCCCCCCGTCGCTATCGTGGCCGTGATTTCGTCTGGTGGCTGGGCGTATTGGGGCTATGGGATATGGCGGCACAGGAACCGGGAACCGAGCATGTCACGATTTCGGTCAGTGGTGCCTACGGAGGCCATACAATGGACTTTCGCAGGCTCGGTGGTGAAGGCGTGACACTTTTGGGCCGAACAAACTCTTTCGCAGACGGCATCCTAAGTTTTGCTGACGACGTGCGCCGGAATATCGATGCTGGCGATGAGAACCATGAAAAGCTGCTGGATGCAGCCGACGCCTATGTCGTCAAAATGGGTCTTGATCTGCCGCCTGACCCGGACGCGCGCCGCAAATGGCCTGACCCCGACAGTCTTGTCAGCCCACGTCGCACGCTCGATCTTGATGCAGAGGGGATCACAACGATCATCTGGGCGACAGGTTTCAAACAGGATTTCAGCTGGCTCAAGGTTGATGCGTTTGATGAAGCGGGCGCACCGGTTCACCAACGTGGCGTGTCCAAGGAACCCGGGATCTACTTCCTAGGCTTGCCGTGGCAGTCCCGTCGCGGTTCGACATTTCTGTGGGGGGTTTGGCATGACGCCAAATTCATCGCTGATCAGATTGCTATCCAGCGTGCTTATGCCGACTATGATGGCCAAGCGGCAATCGTCCCAAATGCAGCAGAATAACCGCAACGAAGAAAGGACAATACATGGCAAAGGACACCGTCGACCCCGTGGAAGAACTGCGCGAGAACACTGCCCTTCCATTTGAGCGCGCCCGGGCCATGCCATCGTCGGTCTATACCTCACAAACCTTTCTTGACGAAGAATTGAAGCACGTCTTTGCCAAGGATTGGTACTGCGTCGGGCGGACGGACGCACTCGCCAATCCGGGCGATTTCACGACTTGCGAATTGGCCGGTCAACCGATCATTGTGATACGGGATCGGGACGGAACCTTACGTGCATTGTCCAACGTCTGCCTGCACCGAATGTCCACCTTGCTGCAGGGTCGCGGGTCCACGCGGTCCATCGTCTGCCCCTATCACGCGTGGACATACAATCTCGACGGCTCATTGCGCGCTGCACCGGCGATGACGTTGAACGAAGGGTTCTGCAAGGACCAGTACCTCCTGCCGTCAATTCGCTGCGAAGAATGGCTGGGTTGGGTCTTTATCACGCTGAACCCGGATGCCCCCACGGTCGCCACCCAATTGGAAGCGGTTGAACAGATGGTCGCCGGATACGACATGACCAACTATTCCGAGACCTTCTACGAAGAGCACGTTTGGGATACCAACTGGAAAGTCTTGGCCGAGAATTTCATGGAAAGCTATCACCTGCCGGTCTGCCATGCTGGCACCATCGGTGGGCTTTCCAAACTTGAAGACATGGTCTGCCCTCCTGGGTTGGCCGCCTTCAACTATCACACCATTCTCAAGGATGATAAGCTGCGCATCGCGATGGCCCATCCATCCAATGATCGGCTGAAGGGCGAAGAACGGCGCACGACGTTCCTGCTGGCAATCTATCCAAGCCTGCTGATCACGCTTACACCCGGATATTTTTGGTACCTGTCGCTACACCCCAAAGGTCCCGGACAAGTGCATATCCGTTTCGGCGGCGGCATGTCTGATGACTATGCCGGGGATGTCGACGCCGAGGCGAACTTTGAAGCACTCAAGACCCTGCTTGACGATGTCAACGTCGAGGATCGGGGATGTACCGAAAAGGTTTATCGCGGGCTTTGCTCGGATCGCGCCGTTCCGGGCCACCTTAGCCACCTCGAGCGGCCGAACTATGATTTCGCACAATACCTGATGTCCCGCATCGAGGCTGGTCAGAACGGCTGACGGGACCACGACACCACTACAGATCGGAAATTTCATGGCGCACACCCGCATTCGCAAATTTAACACCAGCGACACCTACCCGGAACAAAACCTTGATAACGATTTGTGCCAAGCGGTGGTTACACACGGAGGCAAGACAGTCTGGCTTCGTGGTCAGTGCCCGCAAAATCTTGATGATGCACAAAACATCGACAGCCACGATCCGGTCGAGCAAACCCACAAAGTCATGCAAAACATCCGGCAACTCATCGAAGAGGCAGGCGGCACCATGGAGCATCTGGTCAAAGTGGTGGTCTACATAACGGACGTTCGCCACCGCGAAGCGGTGTACCGCACGATGGGCGAATACATCAAAGGCGTACATCCGGTATCAACAGGGCTGGTCGTTCAAGCGTTGGCGCGACCCGAATGGTTGGTCGAAATTGACGGGACAGCGGTGATCCCGGAATGACGTTTTCACTGGTTGCCCGATGCGCCGAAACCGGGATGTTCGGAATGGCGATTTCGTCGTCTTCGCCTGCAGTTGCGGCGCGATGTGCCTACGCGCGCGCCGGAGTAGGGGCGGTTGCCTCGCAAAACGTCACCGACCCCACACTGGGCCCTCTGGCGTTGGACATGATGCAAGGCGGCATGACTGCAGCCGAAGCCATCGCCGGAGTGCGGGATTTGGGCAAATTCATCGCGTACCGGCAAGTTCTGGCCGTCGACAAACACGGGGGAACGGCAATCCACTCTGGCCCCAACTCGTTAGGCATTTGGACACAGGCTCAGGGGTCCAATGTGGCTTCGGGCGGAAATCTGTTGGCAAACGATACGGTTCCGCAGGCGATTGTTGATGGTTTCTTGAGCAGCCGTGGGCACATCGGCGATCGATTGATTGCCGCCATGCGCGCCGGGCTGGCCGCCGGAGGAGAAGCGGGGCCACTTCATTCTGCGGGCATGCTGATTGTCGACAAGGTGGCATGGCCCGTTGCCGATCTGCGCTGTGATTGGACCGAAGACTGCCCGATCGAAAACATCTCAACCGCTTGGGACGTCTACAAACCGCAGCTAGAGGCCTATGTGCAACGCGCGCTCGACCCGCGCGCAGCGCCCTCTTACGGCGTACCCGGTGATGAATAGTTCGTGCGCCTCAAATATCAGAACATCGGTGCGTATTTCCAGTTGTCAGCGTCCGGTGTGACGTCATCAAGATCATAGCCAGCCGCCTGCAGGCGTTTGGCTATAGCAAGGCCCTCGTCTGCCGCCTGATCCACGTACCGACGACCCAGCTCTTCATCCATCGCGATGCCGTGCCCGCGCATCAGGTTCAGGCCATGATTGAACCGCCCAACAGGATCGCCTGCTTGGGCAGCGCGCTGGTCCCAACTCGCCGACGCATCGGGGTTATACTCTCCCCCTAATCCATTGTTCTCCATCTGGCTCATCCAGGTCATCGCCTTGGTATAGCCCGCCTCTGCACAAAGCCGCGTTAGCTTTCGGGCCAGTTCGAAATTGTCATTTTTCGTCGCGTTGATTCCAAGCGAGCATGTGACCGAATCGATCACACCCATTTCGATCTTGCGTCGTAGCATCTCGCGCCCGGTGTCCTGCGGGTTCAGGATACCCAGATCATACTCTTTGGTTGCGCGCGGCTCATCCGAGACTGCGGCCCCCGCAAGAACACAGACTGCCACAGAGAGTGTGAGAAGTGTTTTTTGCATGTCCAATGCCTCCGGGTATCAGCCTAGCATATCCGCGCCGCTCTTTCTGTCTGACCAAAGTCCTAGGGCAAGCCTTGCAGCTTTGCGCCATCCGGGCATAGTGCGCACATGCCGCTTCGTTTCACGCTTCGTCAACTTGAGTATTTCGTCACGGTTGGCGAACAAGGTTCAATTGCGCAGGCCAGTGCGCAGGTTAACGTGTCATCCCCGTCGATTTCAGCCGCGATTTCGCAGCTAGAGGAGGAATTCGGCCTACCCCTATTCGTGCGTAAACACGCGCACGGGCTAAGCCTGACACAGGCAGGTCGACAATTCATGGAACAAGCAAGACGCGTTTTGGCCGAAGCGGAAAGCCTGAATAGCCTTGCAGGAACAATATTGGGGAACGTACAGGGCCCACTTAGCGTTGGGTGTCTTTTGACGTTCGCACAGGTTCTCTTGCCTGCAATCCGGCGCGAATTTCAAAACAAGCATGCGGACGTGCAGGTTTCTCAAGTTGAATGCGATCAACAAACGCTTATCGAAAAACTGCGGCGGGCAGATATTGATCTTGCTTTGACGTACGACCTTGAGGTGCCAACTGATTTGGACTTTATCCCGCTGCGATCCTTACCTCTGTACGCCGTCGTTTCCGCTGATCACCCGCTCGCGCAACGCAAGACCGTGACTGTCAAAGCGTTGGTGGATTACCCGATGGTGCTGCTTGATCTTCCCATGAGCCGAAATTATTTCATGAGCGCGTTTGAACTCGCCAGCGTTTCGCCAAAGATCGCAGAGCGCACACGGGACATGGCCGTGATGCGATCACTGGTCGCAAACGGCTTTGGGTTTTCGTTGGCCAACATACGCCCACACTCTGATCTATCCCCTGACGGCAGATTGCTAAGCTTTATTCCTTTGGAAGGATCACTGCGCCCTCTGCGTTTGGGCTTTATTGTTCCCGAAGGCGCACGCAAAGTCCTGTCGGTAGAAGCCTTTATCAACCACACGTCGCAATTGATCTCGGGATGGGGATATCCTGGGCTTCCTGTGGCGGACAAAGCTTAACCCCTGCCTAACCCACGCTTTCACAACCGTGACTTTAGCCTAACCAAGAATTCTGTCACCACTGGCCTGTGCCCAATTGTTGCAGGAGTAATCCCCGTGCGCGATCCCCGCTACGACATTCTGTTTGAACCAATGCAAATCGGGCCAGTGACGGCCAAGAACCGATTTTATCAGGTACCGCACTGCAATGGGGGCGGCTATCGCGATCCCTCGGCGGCGGGCCGAAATGCGCGGGACCAAGGCCGAAGGCGGTTGGGGCGTGATTTTTACCGAACAATGCGAAATGCATCACACCTCGGAAATCACGCCGTTTATTGAACTGCGCCTTTGGGAAGACAAAGACATCCCCATGTTGCACAGGATGTCAGACAAGATGAAATCGCACGGCGCGTTGGCAGGCATCCAATTGGCGTATTCCGGCGTAAATGGCCCGAACCTTTACACCAAGGAAGTGCCGCTGGCAGTCTCGGCACAGCCTATTCGCACCTTTACCAACGATCCGGTCCAAGCGCGCGCCTTGGACAAGACCGATATCAAGGATCTGCGCCGCTGGTTTGTGAACGCAGCGAAACGTTCCAAAGAGGCAGGGTTTGATCTGATCTGCCTTTACGGGGCGCATGGTTTTGGAATTTTCCAGCATTTCCTCAGCCGCGCCACCAACCACCGCACCGACGAATACGGCGGCAGCCTTGAGAACCGCGCGCGCTTTGTGAACGAAGTGATCGCGGACATGCGCGATGCGGTCGGTGATACGATGGGCATCACATTGCGTGTCTCGCTGGATGAAACCATTGGCGATCTGGGCTTTTCGAACGCCGAGGTGCGCGAATTTGTTGAAATGAACCGCAACCTGCCCGACCTATGGGACCTTGCCCAAGGCACATGGGAGGACTGTTCCGGTCCGTCGCGCTTTAAGGAAGAAGCGGCGCAGCACGCGCTGGTCAAAGGCATCCATGACCTGACGGACAAACCGATTGTTGGCGTCGGTCGCTTTACCAGCCCTGATGTCATGGCCAAGATGGTCAAATCAGGCACGCTGGATTTCATTGGATGCGCCCGACCGTCAATCGCTGATCCGTTTCTGCCTAGGAAAATCCAGGAAGGCCGGATCGAAGACATACGCGAATGCATCGGTTGCAACATATGCATCACTGGCGACATGACCATGTCGATCAGCCGCTGCACCCAGAACCCGACCTTCATGGAAGAATGGCGCAAAGGCTGGCACCCCGAACGAATGAACGCCAAGGGCGACAGTTCAAACGTGCTTGTTGTTGGCGCTGGCCCCGCAGGGCTTGAAGCCGCGCGGGCGCTGTCTGAGCGCGGCTATGATGTGGCACTGGCCGAAGCCGGAACAATTCTGGGTGGGCGCGTGGCACGCGAACGCCTGCTTCCCGGTCTTGGCGCGTGGGGTCGCGTGGCAGATTACCGCGAATACCAACTGGGCCAGAAACCCAATGTCGAAACCTACTTTGACAGCGAACTCGACGCGGCAAGCATTCTTGAATTCGGTTTTGAAAACGTCTGTATCGCAACGGGCGCAAAATGGCGGCGGGATGGGGTCGCGCGCCAACACGTTGTTCCGTTCCCAATCGACGACGCGATGCCTGTGTTCACACCAGATGACCTGATGGATGGCGCCAGCCCTTCGGGCCATGTCGTGATCTATGACGATGATCATTACTATATGGGCGGCGTTATGGCAGAACTGCTTGTTCAAAAAGGATGCCGTGTTACGCTGGTCACGCCTGCGGCCTACGTCAGCGAATGGACGCTCAACACGCTTGAGCAACACGAGATTCATCGCCGTTTGGCCAAAATGGGCGTCACATTGGAATTGAACCGTGGCGTGGTCGCTGTTGGCCAAGACCACGCAGTGACGAATTGCATGTTCACGGATCAGCGCCGCAGCTTAGACTGTGACGGGGTGCTGTTGGTGACCTCAAAGATCGAAAACAATTCTGTCTTCAATGACCTCAAGACTCGAGAGGCCGATTGGGCGGATGCGGGCATTAAATCGGTCAAGCTGATTGGCGATGCAAATGCACCGGGGCCGATCGCATGGGCAACTTATGCAGGCCACCGATATGCACGTGAACTGGACGGAAAAGACATTGGCGATGCTCTACCATTCCGTCGAGAAATCACAGCTCTGGCTGACCGTTGATGCCATTTCTTGGGTGAGGGTTGCGAATGTCGCGTACGTTGGAGTTGCTTGAACGCCTTATCGCCTTTCCGACAGTCAGCCGTGAAAGCAATTTGACGCTGATTGATTGGGCGCAATCCTTGCTTCGGAATGCTGGCTTTGTGGTCACTCTGATCCCGTCATCTGATGGCACAAAGGCGGGGTTACATGCCCGAATTGGCCCTGACACGCCGGGGGGCATCTGCTTGTCTGGCCATACCGATGTTGTTCCCACCGACGGCCAGACTTGGTCGCGGGATCCGTTCAAGCTGACCAGCAGCGACACTCGCCTCTACGGGCGCGGAACAACCGATATGAAGGGGTTCGTGGCATCTGCGCTCGCGTTGGCCGAACAGGCCAAGCACGCCGATCTTCAAGCGCCTCTCAGCATCGTTTTGTCTTATGACGAAGAGATCGGCTGTGTTGGTCTCCAAGAAATGTTGCCCACATTGGCCCCTCTCTTATGTGACCCGCGACTGGTTGTCGTCGGTGAACCTACGTCGATGCGGGTGGCAACCGGGCACAAGGGCAAGGCGGCCCTTAGGGTCCACTGTCACGGTCAGGCAGGCCACAGCGCCTTGGCGCCCGAATTTGTGAACGCAATACACGTTGCTGCCGATTTCGTGCATCACATCCGTTTGCTTCAGACCAAGATTGCAGCGGGTCCTTGCGATGGCGCGTACAGCATCCCCTATTCAACTGTGCATATCGGAAAAATCATCGGCGGGCGGGCATTGAATATTGTGCCCCAAAACGCTGAACTGGATATGGAATTTCGCCACCTCGCTGAGACGCCGATGCAAGACATCCTGCGTGACGTCGAAGACGTGGCAAAGCAGGTCAGTAAATCTTACCCCGCCGTACAGCCTATTTCAGTCGAAGTGATCAACGCCTATCCCGGCCTTGATGCCGATCTTTCAGATGCGGACCTGGATTTGATCGGCGAATTGACTGGCCACCCGGCCACAACCAAGGTGCCCTTTGGCACTGAGGCCGGTTTCTTTGCAGATCTTGGTCTTTCCACCGTGGTAATCGGCCCGGGTGATATGGCAGCTGATGGGCACAAACCGGATGAGGGTTTGAACAAAGGTGACCTTCATGCTTGTGACGCGATGATGCAAGACATCCTAAGCGTGCTATGTGCAACGCGCTGACCGCTCTGGTAAGAGAATCACGGTTCGCCCACTGCCGGTTAGGCAATCGGTCCAAAGCTGGCTTTTTGGGATTGCGAACAACCCTGTCTTTGTCAGCAAACATAGCCAACATGCGCACCTGCCCCGAAAAAGGGACAAGTTTTGTCACACGCTGCAAACCAAACGCCAACTTACAGAGATGTCAGTGGTGAGCCGTGCAGGGTTCGAACCTGCGACCCACTGATTAAAAGTCAGTTGCTCTACCAACTGAGCTAACGGCCCACTGTGGCGGTGTCTCTAAGGATAGGTGACATGAGGGTCAAGCAGTTATTTCGAAAAACTTTGCGTTGCGGCCATGGCCTTTTCGGACACCGCTGGAAAGCGGCGCATCAAAGGCGTATATGCGCCACATGAACACGCGCACAGATACCCACCTGCCCTTCATGAAAATGCACGGACTTGGCAACGATTTCGTTGTTCTGGACGCGCGCGTCAAGGGAATCGAGCTGTCCGCAGCCCTCGTGACCGCCATCGGTGATCGTCACATGGGGGTGGGATTCGATCAGCTTGCGGTGATCGAACAGGGCGACGGTGATGCGCACCTGACGTTTTACAACGCGGATGGATCAACCTCGGCGGCCTGTGGCAACGCCACGCGCTGCATTGCGCGGTTTTTGATGGATGAAACGGGTTCGAACACTCTGACCCTGACCACCGATCGCGGCACCTTGCAGGCGGTTGATGCAGGTGATGGGCTGGTGTCTGTCAACATGGGGCACCCCCAGCTAGAGTGGCACGAAATCCCGTTGGCCGAAGAGATGGGCACGCTGGAACTGCCTATCGAAGGGGCCCCTACGGCCACTGGCATGGGCAACCCGCATTGCACCTTCTTTGTGGATGATGCCGAAGCCGTTGCACTCGAGCAATTCGGTCCACGCTATGAACATCACCCACTGTTTCCACAGCGCACCAATGTGCAGGTGGCCAGCGTGGTTGGCCCCGATCACCTGCGCATGCGGGTTTGGGAACGCGGCGTCGGGATGACGCTGGCATCGGGGTCGTCGTCCTGCGCCACAGCCGTGGCCGCCGCGCGGCGCGGACTGACAGGACGCAAAGTCCGCTTGGATCTGGATGGAGGCACGCTGTGGATAGACTGGCGTGATGATGGTGTCTGGATGACCGGCGGCACAGCGTATGTGTTTAACGGCACTTTCACCACCGCTTGGCTGGACGCAAACCGATGAAACCACCTGTCTTCGCAACCCTTGGCTGTCGTCTCAACGCGTACGAGACCGAGGCGATGAAAGAACTGGCCGAACAGGCCGGGGTCGAAGGCGCCGTGGTCGTCAACACGTGCGCCGTGACCCAAGAAGCCGTGCGCAAGGCCCGGCAGGAAATCCGCCGTCTGCGGCGCGAAAATCCCGATGCACGAGTCATTGTCACCGGATGCGCCGCGCAGATCGATCCCGACAGCTTTGCCGCCATGTCCGAAGTGGACGCCGTCATCGGCAACACCGAGAAAATGGCACCTGAAACCTGGGCTGGGTTGTCGGCGGATTTCATCGGTGAAACTGAAAAAGTGCAAGTCAACGACATCATGTCTGTGACTGAAACGGCAGGTCACCTGATTGACGGATTCGGCCGCCACCGTGCCTATGTGCAGGTGCAAAACGGCTGTGATCACCGCTGCACGTTCTGCATCATCCCCTTTGGCCGGGGCAATTCGCGGTCGGTTCCTGCAGGCGTAGTGGTGGACCAGATCAAGCGGCTGGTGGATCGCGGCTTTAACGAAGTGGTACTGACCGGGGTCGACCTGACCTCGTGGGGCGGCGACCTGCCCGGCACGCCGCGCCTTGGCGATCTGGTCATGCGTATCCTGCGGCTGGTGCCGGACCTGCCGCGCCTGCGGATCAGCAGCATCGACAGCATCGAGGCTGATGAAAACCTGATGCTGGCTATCGCGACCGAACCACGCCTGATGCCGCATCTTCACCTGAGCCTGCAACACGGTGATGACCTGATCCTGAAAAGGATGAAGCGCCGCCACCTGCGCGACGACGCCATCGCTTTTTGCCAAGAGGCGCGGCGCCTGCGCCCCGAGATGACATTTGGCGCCGACATCATCGCGGGCTTCCCAACCGAGACCGAGGCGCATTTCGACAATTCGTTGAAGCTGGTTGAGGACTGCAATCTGACGTGGCTGCATGTCTTCCCATATTCGGCGCGGCCCGGCACCCCTGCCGCACGTATGCCTGCAGTAGATGGGCGCGCGATCAAGGCGCGCGCAGCCCGTCTTCGCGCCGCTGGCGATGCACAGGTGGCGCGTCACCTTGCCGCTCAACAGGGTTGCACCCACAGTGTGCTGCTGGAAAGCCCTGACATGGGTCGGACGGAACAGTTCACCGAGGTCCGATTTGGCGCGCCGCAGCCCGAAGGCCAGATCGTCACCGCCGTGATCACCGGGCATGACGGCCAACGCCTGACAGCCTGACTTATGGCACGGATCGTCTTTTTACACGGCGCATCCAGCAGCGGAAAGACGACCTTGGCCAATGCGATCCGGGCACAGTCTAAAACGCCGTTCCTTCACTTATCCTTCGACACATATCGCGACAGCGGCGCTGTGCGCCCCGGTGATGATCCAAGCTGGCACAAGACCCGCACCAAGGTGTTCGATGGCCTGCACCGCAGCTTTGCGGCCTTTGCCGATACTGGCAATGATCTGATCATTGAGCACATCCTCGACACCCCCGGCTGGCACACGCAGCTACAGAGTCTGCTGCGCGCACACCATTTGGTGTTTGTCGGGCTGCATACGCCGTTAGGGGTGTTGACCACCCGTGAAACACAACGCGCCATCCGTCCCAAAGGCAGCGCCGCGCGGGATCATGCGCATATCCACCAAGGCATGTCTTACGACATCACTGTCGACGGCACCGCCCCGGCGCAGGACACGGCGGCAAAAGTGCTTGCCGCGCTTGCCTCCATACCTCAGGGTGGTTCGCGTTTCTTTAGCTAGGCGGGCCACCCGATGCACCCCAACCCAACTTTCCGTCGAACTGATCAGGTCCAAAGCCTTAGCTTTGCCAAGGATCGCGCCTTTGGCACACTTGCCGTGAACGGCGATGCCGGGCCACTCTTGTCGCACATCCCGTTTTTGCTGGCGGACGATGGCAGTCACGCCGACCTTCATCTTGTTCGATCGAACCCGATCTGCAAGGCAATCAGTGATGGCGCCGCTGCGCGTTTGGACGTGTTGGGACCGGATGGATATATCTCGCCCGATTGGTACGGGGTGGATGATCAGGTGCCTACGTGGAACTATGTCGCCGTGCATCTGATCGGCACGCTGCGCCCACTGCCCGTGGACACGCTGGACGATCTGCTGGCGCGGCAAAGCGCGTTTTACGAAGACAGGCTCGACAAGGCGCCTTGGCGGATGGACAAGCTGTCGGATGACACCCACACAAAATTTCTGCGGATGATCCTGCCCTTCCGGCTTGAGGTGACCCAGATTGACAGCACGTGGAAGCTGGGCCAGAACAAACCCAGCGCCGCGCGTCAAGCTGCGGCGCAGTCCGTGGAAACTGGGCTGGGACAGGAATTGGCGGCACTGGCCGCCCTGATGCGCGACCCGCCATCCTGAAACCGGCCCCCATAGGCGGAACAGCCCGCCAGACCCATGCGCCTTTTCATTGCCCTTGCCCTGCCTGAGCCACTCAAGGCCGATCTTGTCATGCTGCAATCCCGCCTGCCCGGCGGTCGCCCTGTGCCAGAAGACAACATGCACCTGACGCTGGCCTTTCTGGATGACCAACCTGCAGATGTCGTCGATGATCTCTGCGATGCGCTTGAAAGTCTGCGCGCAGCTCCGGTCGATCTCACACTTTCAGGCGTCGACGTATTTGGCGGCCGCCACCAAAAGGCCATTGCCATGCGCGCGGATGGTGGGGCGTGCCTGCGTGACCTGCACGACCGCCTGCGCAACCGATTGCATGGTGCTGGGATCATGGCAGAACGGCGCCGTTTCCGGCCGCACGTCACGCTTGCCCGTTTGCGCGGCAGCGCAAACCCAGCGCCCTATGTCAGCGCGCTTGGGGGCATTTCTCTTGGTCCGGTACAGTGCCTGTCATTCGGGGTTTTCCAATCCCATCTACGGCCCGAAGGCGCCGTCTATGAGGAGCTGGCGTTGTTCCCTTTGGGCTAGCAGCGCACGCATCCTGCGCGCGACCGCTCATTCACGAGACCGTGAACACCCCTGCCACGGCCCTACGACGCGCTATGGTGGTATTTAGACAGCAAGGAGAATTTAAAATGACTCAGGAATTCAAACTTTCACGACGTGCGGCTTTGGTCGGCGCCGCCGCGTTGCCGTTCGCCGCAAGCGCCGTGCAGGCTGGCGGTCACGCCGCCCCGATGCAAAGCGCACAGGTCCCACGCGTCAACCGCTTCACACTTGGCGGCATGGAGGTCACGGCGCTTATGGCAGGAACAGCCACGCGCGAAGAACCGCAGGGCATTTTTGGCATGAACGTCAGCGCCGAAGAGTTCGCCGAGGTGTCAGCCGCAAATCACATTCCCACTGACAAGGCGCAGTTCTTTTTCACGCCGACCCTGGTCAACACTGGCTCTGAACTGATCCTGTTTGACACAGGTCTGAATGGTGCTGGCATCACCGCAGCTGTTGAAATGGCCGGGTACACCACCGACCAGGTCACACATGTGGTCCTGACCCATATGCACGGCGATCACATTGGCGGCTTGATGACCGACGGCACCCCAACCTTCGCCAACGCGGCCTATATTACGGGGCAAGTGGAATACGACGCATGGGCGGCGATGGACAACGACCGTTTCAAAAGCAACGTCGCGCCGCTTGCCGAAAAGATGAGCTTTATCGGCGATGGCGACAGTGTGACTTCGGGCATCACAGGCATGGCGGCCTTTGGTCATACACCCGGCCACATGGGCTATATGCTGGAAAGCGATGGCCAGCAGTTGATGCTGATTGCTGACATGGCCAACCACTATGTCTGGTCACTGGCGTATCCCGATTGGGAAGTCCGCTTTGACCGCGACAAAGCTGCAGCGGCACAGACCCGACGCAAAATGTTCGGCATGCTGGCCGCCGACAAGATTCCGTTCATCGGCTACCACATGCCCTTCCCGGCGTTGGGGTATGTCGACACACGCGATGACGGGTTCCAATACGTGCCGCACAGCTATCAATTGATGCTCTAGGCATCTTCCATGGGCGGAGCCAGGCGCCTCGCCCATGCTTCTTCTTGATCCAAATACTCCGGGGGAGGCCGCAGGCCGGGGGCAGAGCCCCTGTCTATGCTCAGGCGTGCCCGCCTTCGGACGACAAGGCAAGCGCAGCCACGCCCAGCGTTTCCAGCGCCGCTTCCCATTTTTCCGCGTCAGGCAAATCAAACACGATCCGCGATGACGCGTCGCACACCAACCAGCCGTTCTGAGCGATTTCCGCCTCAAGCTGGCCTGCCCCCCAACCCGCATAGCCCAACGCCATCAGCCAGCGCTCTGGGCCCTTGTTGCGGCCGATGTCCTCTAGCACATCAAGGGTCGCGGTCATGGATACGTCATCCAGCACTTCAAGCGTTGTCACAACCGAGCTGTAGTCGGGGCTGTGCAGCACAAATCCACGCCCCAGCTCGACCGGCCCCCCAAAATGAACCGCGTGTTTCGAGGCGTCGAACTCCATCTCGATGGACAGTTGAGACATAAGTGACGGCAAATCGACATCAGCGCTGGGTTTATTGACAATCAACCCCATAGCGCCTTCGTCAGAATGATCACACAAAAACACCACGCTGTGTTCAAAGCGCGGATCCCCCATGCCTGGCATCGCAATCAAGAATTTTCCGGTTAGCGCAGTTGCGGTCATGTCTTGCGTCATAAAATCTGCCTCATGCGTAAGTCTTCAACATGGCGTTCGAGGGGGCAGGGCGCAAGGGTTACGGATGTGGCACCTATAGCACCTCACGCATTCCATCGCCGGAACGTGACTTTTCATTTCAGGCAAAAGACGGCATCCCCGAAGCATGAAAAACTGGCTTGCCCGACTCATCCTTTGCTTGGCCCTGCTGCCCGCGACCGCCGTCGCTGAAAGCTATGACAACGTAATCCGCGCCGAATTGCGGCCCGGATGGCGTTTGGCCAATGGCGATCACATGGCAGCCCTCCATTTCAGCCTTGCACCGGGGTGGAAGACGTATTGGCGCGCACCCGGCGATGCCGGCATCCCGCCAATGTTCAACTGGTCCGCTGATGGCGCTGTCAGCCGGGTCGAGGTTCTGTGGCCTGCGCCCAAAGTGGTTTGGCAATCGGGCATGCGGTCGGTCACATACAGCAGCGAAGTGATCCTGCCCCTACGCATCAGCTTGCAGGGAACTGGGGCGCAGTCGGCGTCCCTGAGCGGGGTGATTGATCTGGGGATCTGCAAAGACATCTGCCTGCCCCACCGCGTTCGCGTCTCAGCCGATCTGCCTGCCACCCCGCGCAAACCCGATCCGATGATCGCGGCGGCAATGGCAAACCTGCCGTTCTCCGCGTCAGAAGCCGGCGTACGCACCGTCCGCTGCCAAATCGCGCCTCAGAATGGCGGGCTTGGGTTGCGGGTGGATGTTTCGATGAAAGGCCTGACGGGCCGCGAAGAAACCGTAATCGAAACCGCCAATCCCAAGGTCTGGGTGGCCGAGCCCGAAACCACCGTGACCGGGAGCACCCTAATTGCCCAGACACGGCTGCGCCATGTATCGGGGCAAGCCTTTGCTTTGGACCGCTCGGGCGTGCGGATAACAATTTTGGGCGGGTCCATGGCAGTGGATATTCAGGGATGTGACCGCTCGTGATCGGGCTTTGCCCGTCGTCCATTGAGCTTGAACCAATGGCGCGCAACGGACACCCCCCAAGGGTATTTTCGAACCAAAGAAGACATTTTCGCTCTCCATTGATTCTCTGAGTTTGAGGTGGCTCGGGAGGCGGCGGTTTTTTCTTAGAGTGCTGCCGCCAGCCGGACACCCTGATTGATCGCCCGCTTGGCGTCCAGTTCAGCCGCCACATCGGCACCGCCAATCACGTGGCAGGCAATGCCCGCTGCCTCAAGCGCGTCTGCCAAGGACCGTTCGCTCACTTGCCCTGCGCACAAGATGACGTTGTCACAGGGGATGACCTCGGGCCGTTCATGCGCGTCGCCGTAAGAGATGTGCAGGCCCTCATCGTCGATCCGTTCATAGTTCACACCCGCCTTCATCTGCACACCTTTCATCTGAAGCGCGGCACGGTGAATCCAGCCCGTTGTCTTGCCCAGCCGTTTGCCCGGCTTTTCCGCCTTACGCTGCAAAAGCACCACATCACGCGCCGCAGGCTCGGGCTGCGGGCCTTCGGGGGCAAGGCCGGAACGTTGCTCCGCGGGGTCGGTGACGCCCCATTCGCGCAGCCACTCGGGCAGGTTCAGCGTCGGGCTTTCGCCTTCGTGGACAAGGTATTCCGACACGTCAAACCCGATGCCCCCGGCCCCAATGACCGCGACGCGATCCCCGACAGGCACCTTGCCGCGCAGCACGTCGATGTAGGACAGTACTTTGGGGTGATCCTGTCCGTCGATCTGCGGGTCACGCGGGATGACCCCTGTGGCCACAATAACTTCGTCAAAGTCGGTCAAATCATTGGCACCAACCGTTCGGCCCAGCGCCAGCGCAACGCCCTTGTCGGCAACCTCGGCCTTGAACCAGTCAACCAACCCGTGGAATTCCTCTTTGCCCGGCACCTGACGCGCCATATTCAGCTGTCCGCCAATCTGAGTGTCGCCGTCAAAAACCGTCACCTTGTGACCACGTTCCGCCGCCGTAATCGCCGCAGACAGACCCGCCGGGCCCGCACCTACAACTGCGACCCTCTTGGGCGTATCTGCCTGTGTCACCACCAGTTCGGTTTCAAAGCAGGCTTTGGGGTTCACCAGACAAGATGAAATCTTGCCGCTAAATGTGTGGTCAAGGCAGGCTTGGTTGCACGCGATGCACGGCGCGATCAGATCGGCGCGGCCCGCCTGTGCCTTGGCGACAAAGTCGGGATCGGCCAGGAAGGGCCGGGCGAGGCTGACCATGTCGGCACAGCCATCGGCCAGCACCTCTTCGCCCACGTCGGGCGTATTGATGCGGTTCGACGTGATGATTGGGATGCTCACCTTGCCCATCAGCTTTTTCGTAACCCAAGCAAAGGCCGCACGCGGCACGCTGGTGGCAATCGTCGGCACCCGTGCTTCATGCCAGCCAATCCCGGTGTTCAAGATCGTGGCACCCGCCGCTTCGATAGCTTGGGCCAGTTGCACAACTTCGTCGTGGGTCGAACCATTGGGCACCAGATCAATCATCGAGATGCGGTAGATCACGATGAACTCAGGCCCCACCGCTTCGCGCACCCGGCGGACCACCTCGACCGGCAGGCGCATCCGGTTTTCATAAGACCCGCCCCAACGATCCGTGCGCTTGTTGGTGTGTGTGACAAGGAACTGGTTCAGGAAATACCCTTCGGACCCCATCACCTCGACCCCATCATACCCCGCCTCTTGTGCGCGGACAGCGGCGGTCACCATATCGCTGATCTGCGTTTCAATGCCCTCTTCGTCCAGTTCCTTAGGCGGAAAGGGCGAAATGGGCGATTTGAGCGCCGAGGCCGACACGCATTCCGGCCCATATGCATAGCGCCCCGCGTGCAGGATTTGCATCGCGATCTTGCCGCCCGCTTTGTGCACACGGTCCGTGACCACCTTGTGGTTGGCGATATCCTGATCGCTGAACAACCCAGCAGCCCCCGGAAACACACCGCCTTCGCGGTTGGGCGCCATGCCACCTGTCACCATCAACGCAGCCCCCCCACGGGCGCGGGTCGCGTAGAATTCAGCGACGCGGTTCCAATCCCCGGTTTCCTCAAGGTTTGTGTGCATTGACCCCATCAGAACCCGGTTCTTCAGTGTGGTAAAGCCCAGATCCAGCGGGGCCAGAAGGTGCGGGTAATTGGTCATGTCAGGCGCTCCTCGTGATTTGCGCCAGCCTCACACGAACGCGCGGCCCTGTCAGCGCCAAACGTGGCGTCACAATAGTGACCTTTGAGAACGCAACGTAAAGGGCTATGATGTCAGGACGAGCTCGCGGAGCGTACATGACGGTCAAAATTGACATCCTGACATCCCCGCCAACCCGGGTCGAAATGAACAGCATTCTTGGTGCGTATTACGGCTGGATCATTCCCCGGCTTGTGGCTCTTGGCGGCCCGGACGTCGATCCGGCCCGCCCCATTGCGGATTTCTGGGATCATTTGCCAGACTTCATGCCGCCAAACGGCTGCATCTGTCTGGCCCGCTCGTCCACAGACGACGTTGTGGGATGCGGAACATTATCCAGCCTGCCCGGCGGACGCGGCGAATTGAAACGGCTGTATGTGCGGGGAGCGGCACGCGGGACAGGCGCAGGCCGGTTGCTTGTCGAAAAGCGCATCGCGCTGGCCCGAGAAATGGGCCTATCTCGCCTTTTGGTCGACACCCTGACGGTGACAACCGCCATGCAAGGGCTGTACCGCAGTCTTGGGTTTCAACCAATCGATCGCTATCCCGAAAGCAGCACCGCCAACGCATTCCCCGAATTGCGGCCGCACATGTTGTATTTCGCACTGGATCTGGACTGACGCTTAGCCGCGATCAGCCGCGCGCGTCCTGAGTTGGTCAGCCAAACGGCAGATCACCCGACTGGCGGTTGTTTCACACAGCGGCGGGACCAATGCGTGCACCAGTGCCGCCAGCGCCGCCAGAAACAGAACCCCCGCAAAGCGCAGCGCAAACAGCATATGGCCAAAATAGCTTTCCCCGACACTGGCGGGATGGGTCTGAAATTTCCGAAGCAGTGTGACAGCTTGGTTCATGGTCTTGGTCCTTCGCGTTTGTTGGCATCATTTTGCATCGCGAGGTGTTTGCTTGCGTCCCAAACTTTACTTGAAAATGCGCAATCCTTGGGACACTATCCCATTCATGGATCACATGCTAGATGAAATAGACCGCCGCATTCTGAAATTGCTGCAAAGGGACACCACGCTCAGCATGGACGCTCTGGCCGAATCTGTATCCCTGTCGCGCAATGCATGCTGGCGGCGGGTCAAACAGATGGAAACAAGCGGCATCATACGCGGTCGGGTGGCTTTACTAGATGCGGACAAGTTGGATTTGGGGCTTACAGTGTTTGTGATGGTGCGCACCAATGCGCACGATCCTGATTGGCTGGACCGCTTCGCGCGAACTGTGTCTGGCTTGCCGGAAATTCAGGGCGCCTACCGAATGAGCGGCGATCTGGATTATATCCTTCGGGTCCGGGTGGCGGATGTGAAAGACTATGACCGGTTCTATCAACGCCTGATCACCCGCCTGCCACTGGCCGACATTTCGGCCAGCTTTGTCATGGACGCGATCAAGGACACGACAGAGCTGCCGCTTTAGATCGCCCGCGCGACCACGAAATGGTTTGGCAGTTTCTTGGGATAGTCGCCGGTTTCAACAACCTCAAATCCCGCCGCTTCGATTTCGCGATGCAACATCTCGGGCGTCACGTGGCCCACGCTTGGCGGCGCTTTGCCAATACAACGCATCGCCCAGATCAGTGGACGAAACCACGGTTTCCCCCCAAGGCACGGCGTTTTCGAGATGAACAGCCCACCTTCGGGCAATAGCCCGCGCACATGGCGCATCACCACGTCACGGTCAGCCACAAGGTGCAACAGGTTGAACGTCATCACCGCGTCAAAGCGACGACCCGCGCCTGCGGCTTCGGCTTTGGCCACCTCAAACGTTACGGTGCCGGGCGCGGGCTTGGCCGCGGCAATCCGCACCATTTCAGGGGAAATGTCCGTGCCGACGATCTGCCCTGCTGCATCTGCCAATCGCAGCGCGGTGCTGCCAGTGCCACAGCCGATTTCCAGAACCGTCATATCGGTCGCCAACCAATGGCGCACGCGGGTCAGTGTTGCGGCATAGGCTTCTTCATTGCTGATCGGGTGTGTCGCGTATTTGTCGGCGATCTTGTCCCAAAAGGCGGCGTCAGTCATTGCGGGTCTCCGGTTCGAATTGTGCGCACTCTAACCGTCACAGCAAATGGGCGGTATCCACCAATCCCGCCGATCCCCCATGCATATTCGTATGGGTGTGGCGATCTTGTGCCGATGGCGGAACCGGACTCTTACAAAGAGTCCGGTCCGATTTCTTTGTAAGAAATCCGCGCTCTATTCTGCCGCATCGCGCCGGGGCAGAACCCAGTCGGCCCGCGGGAAGTGACAGGTATAGCCGCGGGGATGTTTGACCAGATAATCCTGATGCTCTTCTTCGGCCTCCCAGAAATCGCCAACAGGTTCCACTTCGGTCACAACCTTGCCCGGCCACAGCCCCGATGCGTTCACATCGGCGATGGTCTCCAGCGCCACAGCTTTCTGTGCCTCATCGACATAATAGATTGCTGAACGATAGCTCATTCCCATGTCATTGCCCTGCCGGTCCGGCGTCGTCGGATCATGGATCTGGAAAAAGAACTCCAGCAAATCCCGAAAACTGGTCTTTGCCGGATCAAACAAAATCTCGATCCCTTCCGCATGGGTTCCGTGATTGCGATAGGTCGCATTGGGCACATCACCGCCAGTATAGCCAACGCGGGTGCCTTCGACGCCGGGCAGCTTGCGGATCAGGTCCTGCATCCCCCAAAAGCAGCCTCCGGCCAAAACAGCACGTTCGGTCATGTCACATCCTCCACTTGATCCAGATAGTCGCCATAGCCTTCATCCTGCATGTCCTCTTTGGCGACAAAGCGCAGGGACGCCGAATTGATGCAGTACCGCAGCCCGCCCCGATCCATCGGCCCATCCGGAAACACGTGGCCAAGGTGGCTATCGCCGTGACGCGACCGGACTTCGGTGCGGATCATACCATGCGTGGTATCGCGCAGCTCAACAACATTATCCGGCTCAATCGGTTTGACAAAACTTGGCCAGCCGCAGCCCGACTCGTACTTGGCTGCGGACGCAAACAACGGCTCGCCCGAAACGATATCCACATAAATTCCGGTCTTCTTGTTGCTCAGATATTCGCCTGTGCCGGGCCGTTCCGTGCCGCTTTCCTGAGTGACGCGGTACTGCTCGGGGGTCAGGGTTTCGATCACCTCAGGGCGTCGTTCATATTTCGCCATCTGGTCCTCCTGTTCGCTTGTGAAGATTAGATGGGGTTTTCTTGTCAAAAGCAAAGGCTGGCGACACATTGCTCACAATCGCTTGCGCAGGCTTGCAAGAGGCGCTCATCGACCACACGTACAGACAAGAGCGAACAGGACCTTTCTCCCAAGACTGGCCTCTGGATGCTCCGGGCGCTGGCACGTCCCCCGTCAGCGCCCGTTTAGCCTCCCAACAGCCCACCGCGCCGCATCCGCAACCGTGGCGTCCGGATCATCGCGCAATCGCTGTGCCGCGGGCAGCAACGCGGGGTCTTGCGAATTGCCGATTGCGTAGAGCACATTGCGCACAAAACGGTCGCGACCAATACGTTTGATTGGCGAGCCCGAGAAGAATTCCCGAAAAGCAGCGTCGTCTAACGCAGCCAATTCCGCCAGACGCGGCGCCAACAGATCATTCCGCGCATGGTACTTCAGTTCCGCCGCACGACTGGCGAACTTGTTCCACGGACACACCGCTAGGCAATCGTCACAGCCATATATGCGATTGCCCAACTTGCCACGCAATTCCTCGTCCACCGGGCCCTTATGCTCGATCGTCAGATAGGAAATGCACCGCCGCGCATCCAATTGATAAGGGGCTGGAAAGGCATCGGTCGGACACACATCCAGACAGGCCCGGCATGATCCGCAGTGATCCACCTCGGGCCCGTCCACCGGCAGCTCCAGTGTGGTAAAGATCGCCCCCAGAAAGAACCAGCTTCCCAGTTCCCGGCTGACCAGATTGGTGTGCTTGCCTTGCCACCCCAAGCCAGCGGCCTGCCCCAGCGGTTTCTCCATGACCGGCGCCGTGTCGACAAACACCTTGATCTCCGGCGTTCGCGCAGCAGCTGCTGAATTCTGCACCGTGTCGAGCGCTTTTCCTTCCTCGATCAACCAGCGCCCCAATCGCTTGAGCCGCTTCTTGACCACATCGTGATAGTCGCGGTTCTGCGCATAGACGCTGATGGCGGCGCGATCAGGTTGGCCCAAAACTTCCAAAGGATCATGCGACGGCCCATAGTTTTCAGCCAGCATGATGACCGACCGGGCCTCTGGCCACAGCGCATCCGGCGCACCGCGCCAATGCATTCGTTCGGCCATCCAACCCATCTGACCATGGCGCCCGGCATCCACAAAGGCCTGCAACCGCTCTGCCACCTGCGGAACATCCGAAGGGCGGCAAACGCGGCAGGCAGAAAATCCCATCTCCTGCGCCTTTTCCGTCAGCCGCTGCGCCAAATCCGTCACACCACACCCCTGCTTCTTCTTGACACAAATACTCCATCCCACGGCGCCATACGAAGCTCACGCCGGGGTGTGGCACCCCAAGGGACGGCGGGCGGGGCGAATTCCGCAGGAAGAGCGTCCGCCGTTCCCGTCAAAAATCCAGATCTGAATAGTGCGCAGGCGGCGGAAATCCGGGCACCTGATCGGCAAGGATCGACCGGAATGCAGGGCGCGATTTGATCTTGGCGTACCAGTCCTTGACCACCTCTGACCGGTTCCAGTCGACATCGGAAATATAGTCCAGACAACTCAGATGCGACGCAGCGGCAAAGTCCGCCAAAGTCATCGTATCACCCGCCAGCCAGCGACGATGATCCAATAGCCACGCCATATAATCCAGATGATACTTGATCGCCCGTGCGCCCGCCTTGACGTTTCCACTGTCCGGGAAACCCTGCTTCATCACTTTCTTGTTCACCCGCTCGTACAACAACTTCGAGGTGACTTCGCCGTGAAACTTGTCGTCGAACCAGCCCACCAGGCGGCGCACTTCGTACCTTGCATCAGCCGAACGCGGCATCAGCGGCGGCTCTGCGTATTTCTCTTCCAGCCATTCGCAAATCGCGGCGCTTTCGGCCATCGTCTTGCCGTCGATCTTCAGAACAGGAACCTTGGCTGCCGGATTGCGGCGCACAAAATCGGCGTCTTTTTCCCAGTAACGCTCTTCGACCAGCTCACATTCAATCTTTTTTTCGGCAAGGCTCAGGCGCACCTTTCGGCAGAAAGGGGACAAGGGAACATGGTAGAGCTTTGCCATAGGGGCGGGATCCGGGTTCTGGTGAAATCTGACTCTCTTTGCCGCGAAAGCCGGGCCGTTTCAACTGTTCTTAGTGATCAAGCTGGCGTGTCTTTGCGGATCGGCGGCCTGATGCCGCCCGCTAGTACAGATCCCAATCGTCTTCACTGGCAACTTCGCCAATCGCCATCCAGCTCATGCGGACACGCGCAACGCGCGAATCGGACCATGTGCGGAACACCAGATCGAACCCTTTTTCGGTGACTTTTTCTGCGGCCAGATCAGCGCGGACGTTTGCAGCACTGTCCATGTCCCAAAGCGACAGGTTGACCTGAACACTGGGCACCGTCCGGAAGGGCTCCGAAAATTTGACAGGCTTGCGCCGTTCGCGTGCGCCCTGCCCGGTCCACATATCACCACCCGACGCAAACTCCGAAAAAACTTCGGCCTCGCCTTGGTCGATCCCAATCAATGATCCAACGTATTTTCGCATGACTGCCTCTTAACTCAATACGCGTACTATATCGTCACTGTGGCACGATTTTGAACAGAAAACGGCCACCCCTATCCACTTGAGATACCCGCTATGCCACAGAAAACGCCCCGCAGTTTCCTGCGAGGCGTCCGCTATTTCAGTGCCTGACGTCGCTTAAAGCGACGGCTGCTTTGGATCCAGCCCGATATGGGTGCCCACCGCAACCATGTCCTGCAACAGCTTGGCCGCGTCATCGACGGGGCCCGGCTCATTCGCATAGGCTTCCTTGGTTTGCTGGTATGCGGCATGCGCCTCATCGACCAGCGACTCATAGGTTGCCTGATCCATGTCTGCGCGCGGCAAGGCTTTTTCGGCCAGAACCGACAGGCTTTCACCGATTTCGGCAAAACCGCCAGTGACCACGAATTCCTCGGTGCCGGATTCGGTTTCCACTTTCAGGATACCGGGGCGCAGCGTGGTGATCGTGGGCGCGTGGTTCGGCATGGCGGTCATGTCGCCAGCCGCACCGGGGATCTGAACCGACTTGACCATCGTCGAGAGCAACTTGCGCTCGGGCGAGACCAGGTCGAATTGCATCATGTCTGCCATGTCTTACTCCTATGTCGCGGAAGGTGGGTTGTGAAACCCACCCTACGCAGGATGGCAGGTCGGGGCGTAGGGTGGGTTTTCAACCCACCACCCCGGCCCGGTTTACGCTGCTTCAGAAGCCAGCTTCTCGGCCTTGGCAAGAACCTCGTCGATGCCGCCAACCATGTAGAAGGCCGCTTCGGGCAGGTGATCGTATTCGCCAGCCACAACCGCCTTGAAGGACGAAATTGTGTCTTCCAGCGGAACCTGAACACCGTCGGAACCAGTGAACACCTTCGCAACGTCGAACGGCTGCGACAGGAAACGCTGGATCTTACGGGCACGGGCCACGGTCAGCTTGTCCTCTTCCGACAGTTCGTCCATCCCGAGGATGGCGATGATGTCCTGAAGCGACTTGTAGCGCTGCAGGATACCCTGAACGTCACGAGCCACCTGATAGTGCTCTTCACCAACAATCTGCGGGTCCATCAGACGCGAGTTCGAATCCAGCGGGTCCACAGCGGGGTAGATGCCAAGCTCGGAAATCGCACGGTTCAGAACCGTGGTTGCGTCCAAGTGAGCAAAGGTCGTTGCAGGTGCAGGGTCGGTCAAGTCGTCCGCAGGAACGTACACAGCCTGGATCGAGGTGATCGAGCCGTTCTTGGTCGATGTAATGCGTTCCTGCATCGCGCCCATGTCGGTCGCCAGTGTCGGCTGATAGCCCACCGCCGAAGGAATACGACCAAGCAGAGCCGAAACCTCGGAACCCGCCTGCGTAAAGCGGAAGATGTTGTCGACGAAGAACAGAACGTCGGTACCGGACTGGTCGCGGAACTGTTCTGCCAGCGTCAGGCCGGTCAGAGCAACACGTGCACGCGCACCCGGAGGTTCGTTCATCTGACCGTAAACCAGAGCCACCTGCGATTCCGACAGATTGTCGGGCTTGATGACGTTGGATTCGATCATTTCGTGGTACAGGTCGTTCCCTTCACGGGTCCGTTCACCAACACCCGCGAACACGGAAAAGCCCGAGTGCACTTTGGCGATGTTGTTGATCAGTTCCATGATCAGAACGGTCTTGCCCACGCCGGCACCGCCGAACAGGCCAATCTTACCACCCTTGGAATAGGGCGCCAGCAGGTCGATGACCTTGATGCCGGTGACCAGAATTTCGGATTCCGTCGCCTGTTCGCTGAACGCCGGGGCATCTGCGTGGATCGGACGATATTCGTCGGCGTTGATCGGCTCACCTTCGTCAACCGGCTCGCCGATCACGTTCAGGATGCGGCCCAGCGTTGCGTTGCCAACCGGCACCGAAATCGGTGCGCCGGTGTCGCGAACTTCCTGACCGCGGACCAAACCTTCGGTCGCGTCCATCGCGATGCAGCGAACAGTGTTTTCGCCAAGGTGCTGCGACACTTCCAACACCAGCTTTTTGCCGTTGTTGTCGGTGGTCAGAGCGTTCAGAATTTCCGGCAGGTGGTCTTCGAACTGCACGTCGACCACGGCGCCAATCACCTGAGTGATTTTGCCTTTTGCGTTAGCCATGTTTCGTCTCCGGTTCTTAGAGCGCCTCAGCGCCCGAGATAATTTCGATCAGTTCGTTCGTGATGACGGCCTGACGCGAACGGTTGTACTGAATGGTCAGCTTGTCGATCATCTCGCCCGCGTTGCGCGTTGCGTTGTCCATTGCCGACATCCGGGCGCCCTGTTCAGAGGCACCGTTTTCCAGCAGGGCCGCAAAGATCTGCGTTGCCACACCACGTGGCAGCAAATCTGCGAGGATCGCTTCTTCGTCGGGCTCGTAGTCATAGAGCGTCGACGCGCCGGCGTCTGCATCCTCGGCCTGCTCGTAAGCAGCGGGGATGACCTGCAAGGCAGTCGGGTCTTGGCTGATGACCGAGTTGAACTTGGCAAAGAAAATCGTCGCCACGTCGAACTCACCATTGTCAAACCGCGTCAGAAGATCGCGCGCGACATCCTGAGCGTTGCCGTAACCGATACGCTTGACCTCACTCATATCGACGTGACCAACGAACAAGTCGCTGTATTCACGCTTGAGCTGTTCGCGGCCTTTCTTGCCAACGGTCAGGATCTTGACCGTCTTACCAGCGGCTTTCAGCTCTTCGATCTTGGTCTTGGCCAGCTTTACGATGTTGGTGTTGAACCCACCGCAAAGCCCGCGTTCGGATGTCATCACGACGAGCATTTGCACGTCGTCTTTGCCGGTCCCCGCCAAAAGGCGGGGAGCGCTGTCACTTGTGCCGACCGATGCAGCCAACGACGCCATCACACCGTTGAAGCGTTCCGCATAAGGGCGGGCCGCTTCGGCCGCTTCTTGGGCGCGGCGCAGTTTTGCTGCCGCGACCATCTGCATGGCCTTGGTGATCTTGCGGGTCGATTTGACCGACTCGATCCTGGTTTTTAGGTCCTTGAGGCTAGGCATATCCCAGTCCCCTTACGCGAAATCAGCGGCGAATTCATCCAGAACGGCCTTGATCTTGTTCTCGGCGTCGCCCTTGATTTTCGGATCTTCATTGGTGATCCAGTCGAGCAGATCCTGATGCTTGCCGCGCACGTGGGTCAGCAGGCCAGCTTCAAAGCGGCCAACATCACCAACGGCGATCTTGTCAAGATAGCCCAGTGTACCGGCGCAGATCACAACGACGATTTCGGCGTTGGTCAGCGGCGAATACTGCGGCTGCTTCATCAACTCGGTCAGACGCGCACCACGGTTCAGCAACTGCTGGGTCGCGGCGTCAAGGTCGGAACCAAACTGAGCAAACGCGGCCATTTCGCGGTACTGAGCCAGCGACAGCTTGATCGGACCGGCGACAGTCTTCATCGAGTTGGTCTGAGCGGACGAACCCACACGAGACACCGACAGACCAGTGTTCACCGCGGGACGGATGCCCTGATAGAACAGTTCGGTTTCAAGGAAGATCTGGCCGTCGGTGATCGAAATCACGTTGGTCGGAATAAACGCAGAAACGTCGCCACCCTGAGTTTCGATGATCGGCAGAGCGGTCAGCGAGCCCGAGCCGTTGTCTTCGTTCAGCTTGGCCGAACGTTCCAGCAGACGCGAGTGGAGGTAGAAAACGTCGCCCGGATACGCTTCACGGCCCGGCGGGCGGCGCAGCAGCAGGGACATCTGACGGTAGGACACGGCCTGCTTGGACAGGTCATCATAGATGATCAGCGCGTGCTTGCCGTTGTCGCGGAAGTATTCCGCCATCGCCGTCGCAGCATAAGGTGCAAGGAACTGCATCGGAGCCGGGTCGGACGCGGTTGCGGCCACAACGATCGAATATTCGATCGCGCCGGTTTCTTCCAGCTTCTTCACCAGCTGAGCAACGGTCGAACGCTTTTGGCCAACCGCAACGTAGATGCAGTACAGCTTTTTGTTTTCGTCGTCGCCTGCGGCGTCGTTGTAGGTTTTCTGGTTCAGGATCGCGTCCAGAGCAACGGCGGTTTTGCCGGTCTGACGGTCACCAATGATCAGCTCGCGCTGGCCACGGCCAATCGGGATCATCGCGTCAACGGCTTTCAGGCCGGTTGCCATCGGTTCGTGAACCGATTTACGCGGGATGATGCCCGGTGCTTTCTGGTCAGCGATGCGACGCTCGGATGCGTTGATCGGGCCCTTGCCGTCCAGCGGGTTGCCCAGACCGTCCACAACACGACCCAGCAATTCGGGGCCTGCGGGCACGTCCACGATGGCGTTGGTCCGCTTGACCGTGTCGCCTTCTTTGATGTCCCGGTCGGACCCAAAGATAACAACACCGACGTTGTCCGCTTCCAGGTTCAGGGCCATGCCCATGATGCCACCTGGGAATTCGACCATTTCACCGGCCTGAATGTTGTCGAGGCCATAGACGCGGGCGATACCGTCGCCCACAGACAGCACGCGACCGACCTCGGCAACTTCGGTTTCCTGACCGAAGTTTTTGATCTGGTCCTTCAGGATCGCAGAAATCTCTGCAGCTTGGATACCCATTTATCCGACCTCTTTCATTGCATTCTGGAGGGAGCTGAGCTTGGAGCGGATCGACGTGTCGATCATCTTCGAGCCCACCTTTACGACAAGACCGCCAATGAGCGCTTCATCGACGGTCGCATTGATCTTAACGTCACTGCCAATCTTGGCCTTGAGCGTCTGAGCAAGTTTCTTGGATTGCGCGGCAGACAGCGCTGTGGCCGAAACCACATCCGCAGTCACTTCGCCTTTTTCTTCCGCGATCTTGTCACGCAGCTGCGTGATCATGGCCGGGACAACAAACAGGCGGCGCTTGGAAGCCATCAGCGACAACGCGTTTTGCAGCGCCGGGATCAGGCCCATTTTCTTGGCAATCGCCGCGATGGCCGACTGTTGGTCGTCGCGCGAATACACTGGTGATTTGATAAGAGCCCGCAGTTCGGCACTGTCGGACAGTGCAGCGCTGAGGTCATCGAGATTGGACTCGAGCTTGTCGAGTTTCTTGTTCTCCTTCACGATCTCAAAGATCGCGGTGGCATAGCGTGCGGCAATGCCGGAGGAAATCGAAGCTGATTCAGACACGTCCACCCTTCCGATAAGCGGCCCCCGTGGCGCACCGGTAACCCGGGCGCCCGGAGGCGTGGTTGACCTTGATTTGCCTCAAGGCGATGTGATCGGTCGGGGATGTAGCAGAGGCGCCCTTACGTCGCAACATGGTAACGCTGCAACGCCGATTCACGAATACCGTTAATTTACAAAGAGTTAACTCGGGTGCGACCTTGTGCGCGCGAAAAAGGTGCAGAAAAATCCGCCATTTATGACGCTAACAGTGATTCACACGGCATGCAGAGGTATACAATTCACAACGATTTCACTCTTGCCTGCTCCAAACTTCGCTTTCCGCCCCTCCGACGGGCTGGCTTGCAGAAAACCCTTCGCATGGGACGACGTTGTTTTATTTTGCGCAACAATTCCAACAATTTCCTTGCCCGCACTCGCCCTAAAGGCAACCTTAGTTCCGTCGATTCTATGTTTAGGGTATGTACGATGTCTGGAATGCTTCTTCTTTTTGGATTTGGTTTGCTCTTGGCCACCGCGGCAAGCGGCTGGAGCGGCGACACATCCGACGACAATGACCCCGATCCTGGAGCCGCTCCGCCCGAGATTGACCCATTCGTCCCGGAACCGCCTGAAACGGCTCCCGAATCGCTGGTCGACGGCGTCACCTTGACCCAAACCGCAGATGGGACCATCACTGCCGCGCTGGATGACACCGAAACCGGCAGCCTGCTTTATGTGAACTACGCCGAAACCCTGCCAACCGAGGACGGCGAGAGTACCAATTACGAAGGTCGCCTGTACCTGGTTCCCGAGGAAGTCGAATTGCCTCGTAGTCGGTATGCTGACAACTACGCCGCTTTAGACGAATTCGCTGACGAAAACGGCCTGCAACTGATCACCTCTTGGGATCAGGGGTCAGTCCAGACAATCGAAAGCGACAACACAACCACAATCTTTGATATCCAGAGCAGCCCGCCCGTCACAAGTGACGCTGACATCGCCTTTGCCAGCGCCGAGACCGTGCTGGGCGACAACCCCAATGACGAATGGCGACTCGGGTCATACGAAGGCCATCCCGCGCCCCTTCAACTCACCATGACCGAAATGCCGGATCGCACCTTGCATTTTGACCTGCCCGAGGGCGACACTGGCCGGATCGTCGCGCTTTATGGCGAAATCACAAGGGAAATTAGCTTGCGCGGATCGGGTGATATCACACTCTTCAGCCTGCAACTGTACTACGCACCAGAAAACGTCGATACCCCGGAACGTGTTCTGGACGATTTGGATTTCGCAAATCTTGCAAATGACGACGATATCACGTTCATCGCTTCCATCGACCTTGGCTACTCCATTGCGGAAGAGTTGGAAGAGGATTTCGACGACCGTCGTCAGATCCCCTACGAAATCACATCGTTCTCGGAAGTGGACCTGCTCTTTGCCCAAATCCATGATGATGATTACTTCGACCATAATCCTGATTACGACCCCGACTATCCCGACACATACCCAACAACCCGTCTCGATGACCTGCAACCAATCCTTGACACCTTCCCGATTGCCGGCACCGAAGGCGACGACAGCATCGACACCGGCGCTTCGCGTTATATCACTGGCGAAGGCGGCAACGACACGATCACAGGCGCGCCATCGCTGTATGTCTCAGGTGGCGACGGCGATGATCTGATCACCGTCGAAGACACCCGCGAGGTATGGGGCGGCAACGGCAATGACACGATTGACACGTCAGGCGTACAAGTCCTTTATGCCGGGGACGGCAACGATGTTGTGCGTTCGCTTGACCCGCACGGCTTGGGCTACCTCAACGGAGGGAATGGAGACGACTACATTGTTGCCCTCAATGGACATGACTTCAGGGGTGGCCCCGGCAATGACACACTCAGTGGATATCGCGCCGAGTTGATCGGCGGCGACGGCGCGGATACTTTTCAGGTGCTGACTGACGCCCCGGACCTGCATACCTATCTGGCCCAGGTTTACTTCGACCCAACCGAAGACACCCTTGTTATCGACACCACTATCGGCATGCCCGAAACGGTGACCTTCGCGGATGAAAGCCTCACCCTCACCTACGCGGATAGCGCGTCCTACACCATCAGGTTGCCCGGCCTGACAGAGTTCGACACATCGCAAATCGTCTACCGCGATGTCGCCTCCGAGGTGGCGTCCGTGTTCGCCCAGAGCGCCTAGGGACGGCGGGTGGGGCGCCTTTTGGCCTCCGGCCAAAACAGCGTCGCCCGTCATCACACCGGACGTCACACAGGTTTCGCCACTTTGCCGGGCTTCGGGGCCAGCACGTCCAGCGGGTTCAACACACGCACGTTCTGCCCTGCGCCGCGGCGTGTTGGCGGGTGTTTCTTTGATGCCAGAACCATCATAACCCCGCCTGCCATAACGGCGGGGATGGCACGCCCGGTCTTTTCCCAGAACGGCCCGGTTTTCATCCAAAAGCGCCGCGTTGACGGCGGCTGGTACAGGACCGACCCGTGATCTTCGATCACAAAGTCGTGCCGCTTCAGCTGCGCCTCAAGCTGCCCCACCGAATAGGGGCGGCCATAACCAAACGGCGTCCAGTCGGCGCGCGCCCATAACCCCGTCCGATTGGGAAGAATAAACAACGCCTGTCCACCCGGCCCCAGAACACGATAGGCTTCGTCCAGCAACTCGGACGGACGTTCCGACGTCTCAAGCCCGTGCAGGAAAATCAGCTTGTCCACATGCCCGGTGTCCAGTGGCCACATGGTTTCTTCGCTCAGAACCGATACGTTAGGTTGACCTGCAGGCCACGGCATTACGCCTTGAGGCGCGGGCATCAGTCCGGTCACCCGTCGTGCGCGGCCCAGATAGGGCCGCATCAAAGGCACCGCAAACCCATAGCCAACCACCGTCTGGCGGTCCGCTTCGGGCCAAAATCTCAGCATTTGATCACGCATGATTTTCTGCGCCGCGCGCCCCAGCGCGCTGCGATAGTAAAAATCACGAAGCGTTCCGACATCAAGGTGCATTGCAGACCGGTTCCGGATGGGTTTGACTGGCCTCACTCTGACAAAGCCGCGAAGGAAAGACCATGCCCCTTGAAATCGTCACCGTTCCCTGCCTGTCAGACAACTATGCGTATCTGGTCAACGGCACCGACGGCGTTGCCGTGATTGACGCCCCCGAAGCAGGCCCAATCATTGACGCGCTCGACGCACGTGGCTGGACTCCGGGTGTGATCATGATCACCCACCACCACCACGATCACGTTGGCGCCGTGGCCGAACTTAAGGCGAAATACGGTTGTATGGTCATGGGCCCCAAGGCCGAAGAAGACAAACTGCCGCCTTTGGATTTCGCCTTGCCCGATGGAATGAAAGGTGGCTCTGGCAACAGTGCGATGGAGGTCATTTCCGTTCCCGGCCATACATTGGGTCACGTGGCGTTCCACTATCCTGAAGGCAAAGCTGTGTTCACGGCCGATAGTCTCATGGCTCTGGGCTGCGGACGCCTGTTTGAAGGCACGCCCGACATGATGTGGGACAGCCTGTGCAAATTGGCGGCGTTGCCCCCCGACACCATGGTCTATTCCGGCCACGAATATACTGCGTCGAACGCAAAATTCGCGCTGACCATTGAACCCGACAATTCCGCGCTTAAATCCCGTGCAGAAGACATCGCTGCGGCCCGCTCTCAGGGCCGCCCAACCGCACAGGTTCCCCTGTCCCTTGAACTTGCAACCAACCCATTCCTGCGCGCCTCGCACCCCGAGGTGAAAAGCGCGCTTGGCATGGCAACCGCTACCGACGCCGAGGTCTTTGCCGAAATTCGTTCGCGCAAGGACAATTTCTGACCCAACTCACGGCAGATTGCGCCTTTCGGATCAAATGTGATGCGCAAAGTCACAGAAAAAACTTGAAGCCGGGGCATAATCGACCAAACTTTAACCTTATGAGGCAATGCTGACCGCACCGTCGTTCAGCCCACACATAAAAGGAGCATGAACCGTGCCATCATTCTCGACCTCCCTTGAGCAGGCCATTCATGCAGCACTGGCGCTGGCGAATTCGCGCAGCCATGAATTTGCGACGCTCGAACACCTGCTGCTTGCGCTGATCGACGAACCCGAAGCGGTGCGCGTGATGAAGGCGTGCAATGTCGACACCGAGGAATTGCGCGTCACACTTGTGGAATTCATCGACGAGGATCTGTCGAACCTCGTGACCTCCATCGAAGGTTCCGAAGCCGTGCCAACGGCCGCGTTCCAGCGCGTGATCCAACGCGCCGCGATCCACGTCCAAAGCTCGGGCCGGACCGAAGTGACTGGCGCAAACGTGCTGGTCGCAATCTTTGCCGAACGCGAATCCAACGCCGCCTATTTCCTGCAAGAACAGGACATGACCCGCTATGATGCGGTGAATTTCATCGCACACGGCGTGGCCAAGAACCCGGCCTACGGCGAAGCGCGCCCAATTCAGGGCGCCACCGAAGGCGAAGAAGAAGATGCCATTCAGGCCGATAGCGGCGCGCCATCTGACAAGGAATCGGCGCTGGCGAAATACTGCGTCGATCTGAACGCCAAATCCCGCGATGGCGATGTCGATCCGCTGATTGGCCGCGACCACGAAGTCGAACGGTGCATTCAGGTGCTGTGCCGCCGTCGCAAGAACAACCCGCTTTTGGTGGGCGATCCCGGTGTCGGCAAAACCGCCATCGCCGAAGGGCTGGCACGTAAAATCGTGGCGGGCGAAACGCCCGAGGTACTGGCCGAAACCACCATCTTTTCGCTTGATATGGGCGCACTTCTGGCTGGCACCCGGTATCGCGGTGATTTCGAAGAACGGCTCAAGGCCGTGGTCACCGAACTGGAAGAACATCCCGACGCTGTTCTGTTCATCGACGAAATCCACACCGTGATCGGTGCGGGCGCGACTTCGGGTGGGGCCATGGATGCGTCCAACCTGCTCAAACCCGCGCTGCAGGGCGGCAAACTGCGCTGCATGGGCTCGACCACCTACAAGGAATTCCGCCAGCACTTTGAAAAGGACCGCGCCCTATCGCGCCGGTTCCAGAAAATCGACGTCAGCGAACCGTCGGTTGATGACAGCGTGAAAATCCTAAAGGGCCTGAAACCCTATTTTGAAGATCACCATTCGGTCAAATACACCGCCGAGGCGATCAAGACCGCCGTAGAACTGTCCGCGCGCTACATCAACGACCGCAAACTGCCCGACAAGGCGATCGACGTCATTGACGAAGCAGGTGCCGCACAGCATCTGGTCGCCGCCTCCAAGCGTCGCAAATCCATCGGCGTCAAGGAAATCGAAGCGGTGGTCGCCAAAATTGCCCGCATCCCACCCAAAAACGTGTCCAAGGACGATGCTGAGGTGCTCAAAGACCTCGAAAAATCGCTCAAGCGGGTGGTGTTTGGTCAGGACAATGCCATCGAAGCGTTGTCGTCGGCCATCAAACTGGCCCGTGCGGGCCTGCGCGAACCGGAAAAGCCCATCGGCAACTACCTGTTTGCCGGCCCAACAGGCGTGGGCAAAACCGAGGTCGCCAAACAACTGGCCGACCAGCTGGGTGTGGAACTGTTGCGGTTCGACATGTCGGAATACATGGAAAAACACGCCGTTTCGCGTCTGATTGGTGCGCCTCCGGGCTATGTCGGCTTTGACCAAGGCGGCCTACTGACCGATGGCGTTGACCAGCATCCGCATTGCGTACTGCTGCTTGACGAAATCGAAAAGGCGCACCCGGATGTGTTCAACATCCTGCTTCAGGTCATGGATCACGGCTCGTTGACCGATCACAACGGGCGCACGGTGGATTTCCGCAACGTGGTCCTGATCATGACGTCGAACGCAGGGGCCACCGAACAGGCCAAGGCGGCAATCGGCTTTGGTCGCGACCGTCGTACAGGCGAAGACACGGCGGCAATCGAACGGACGTTCACGCCGGAATTCCGCAACCGTCTTGACGCTGTCATCAGCTTTGCGCCACTGCCCAAGGACACAATCCTGCAAGTGGTCGAAAAGTTTGTTCTGCAACTCGAAGCGCAGCTTTTGGATCGCGGTGTGACCATCGAACTGACCCGCCCAGCGGCGGAATGGATTGCCGACAAAGGGTACGACGACAAGATGGGCGCACGTCCATTGGGCCGCGTCATCCAAGAGCATATCAAAAAGCCGCTGGCCGAAGAATTGCTCTTTGGCAAACTGGCCAAAGGCGGCATCGTCAAGGTGTCGGTCAAGGATGGCGAACTGGTGCTGACCACCGAAGGGCCGGGCAATCCACAGCTTAGCTCGAAAAAGCCGCCCCTGCTGACAGCCGAGTGATCAGGGCCACAACAATTTGTACAGTATTGTCCGCCGCCGCATCCTTTGCGGCGGCGGAGGCACCTGTGCTTCAGCTGCCATTGGACTGCACGCTGGGCGAAACCTGCTATATCGAAGACTACGTCGACACCGATCCGACACAGGGCCGCCAACAGGATTTCGCCTGCGGGATAAATTCCCGCGATGGGCACAAGGGCACAGATTTTGCGTTGTTGTCTTTTGATGCCATCAACCAAGGTGTGACAGTCCGTGCCGCTGCGGATGGTCGGGTGCTGCGTGTGCGTGATGAAATGCCGGATGACCGCCTGATGCGCGGGGTGACATCACAAAACGCCTGTGGCAATGCCGCCTTGGTGGATCACGGTGACGGCTGGCAGACGCTCTATTGCCACATGCGGTTGGGGTCGGTGTCCGTGCAACCCGGAGATACAGTTGCGGCCGGTGATCCTTTGGGGCTGGTGGGACTATCTGGCCAGACAAACCACCCGCATGTGCACGTCACTGTCTATCATGACGGCAACGTCGTTGATCCGTTTGACCCCGAAGGCGACCCCACGTGCGGGCAACCTGACCAAGGTCTGTGGGACAATGCGCCGGAATATTACAAAACCGGACTGATCACTGCGGGTTTCTCCGACGCGGTTCCAACGCTTGAGGACGTGCGCAGCGGTGCTGCGCGGCGCGACACAGTCAGACCGTCGGTTCCGTTGGTTGTCTTTGCACATCTGGGCTATGCGCAAACCGGCGATGTGCTTGAAATTTCTGCGCAGGGACCAGACGGTGAGGTGTTCAATCGCACCATGCTGCTGCGTGATCCGCGGGTCAGTCTGATGCGCGCTTTTGGCAAAAAAGCCCCGCCGCAAGGCTGGGCAAAAGGCGACTACCTTGGCGAGGCAACTCTGACCCGCAAGGGCACGATCATCGCCCACCGTTTTGCGCATGTGACGGTCGAATAGACCGCGTCGCATGCCAATAGTTGGCCGCATGTCGCAGCGGCGCTGCAGCCGCTTACCGCTCGGTAAATTTCAACTCGATCCGACGGTTCTGCGCGCGGGCCGCAGGCGTGTTGGCCGGATTGACCGGCTGAAACTCACCAAACCCGTTGGCGGACAACCGATCCGGCGGCATCCCAAGATCTTCGACCATGAAACGCACCACGGACAGGGCGCGCGCCTGGCTAAGCTCCCAGTTGTCCGCAAAAATCTCAGAGCCGCGGATCGGAATGTTGTCGGTGTGCCCATCCACCCGCAAAATCCAATCAATCCCTTCGGGAATGTCTCCCATAATCGCCTTGAGCGTTCCCGTGACCTTGGCGATCTCTGATTGCCCCGCCCCCGACAAATCTGCCGACCCCAGTTCAAACAGCACCTCCGACGAAAACACAAAGCGGTCGCCAACAATCCGAATGCCCTCTTGCCCGCCAAGGATATCACGCAGACGGCCAAAGAACTCTGACCGGTAACGTTGCAGGTTCTGGGTTTCGGCTTCCAACCGTTTGCGCTCTTCTTCCTCAAGCTGACGGCGCCGGCGTTCCTCGGCGGCCACCCGCGCTAATGCCGCGTTCAACTCAGACCCAAGGTTCTGCAACTCGACCTGAGCTGCCTCATCCTTGGCCTGCGATTCATCCAACAATGACTGCAATTGCGACAGTTGCGTGCGCAGTGCCGCGACTTGCTGGTTCAGCAATTCGGCCTGCTTTTCGGCAGAGGACGCACGTTCATCCTTTTCAGCCAGTTCCTGACGTGCCTGCGACAGCAAAGCCTGCCGCTGCTCGGCTTCAGACATCTGCGCCGCGGCCGCCGCCTCAGCTGCGCGGCGCGCGGCCAAGGCCGCCGCCAGCTTTTCGCGGGTTTCTTCGATCGACGCTTCGGCCCCTGCCCGTTCGGCCAAGGCCGCCGCCAGACGTTCCTCCAGCGTACGCGACTCGTCGGCTTGTGCCTCGCGCAGCGCAGCCAACGCCGCTTCGGCGTCCGCCGCCCGGCCCTGCGCGACCGATAGATCGGACACCAGCGCGGCGTTCCGTTCGGACATGGCCTCTAGCCGGGTCTCGACGGCCTCTGCCTCGGTCAAACGTGCCAAGGCTTGCGCCAGTTGCGCCGACAAATCCGACAGCTGCGTTTCGCGCGCCGCCACCTCGGCGCGTGCCCGTGCCAGATCGCGCTGGCCGGCATCACCCGCATTCAGCGCCTCATCCCGTTCGGCCAAGGCCAGCCTCAGCGCGGCTTGTTCCTGCGCCAAGGTTTCGCGCAGCGCGGCCAGCCGTTCGTCGGCCTCAACCCCAACCGCGCGGGCATCCTGCAACGTCGCTTCAAGCCGGGCAATCCGTTCGCCCTGTTCGTCAATCCGCGTCTGCAATGACTGCGCCTCATCCTCACCAGCCAGCAAGGCCGCCGCCAGACGGGCGTTCAAATCGGTCTCGGCATCCCGTGCCGCCGCCAGCAACGTCAGCGTATCCTCGGCCTTGGCGCGCTGTTGCTCCAGCGCCATCGTCATCGCGGTCAATTCCGCATCCGCGTTCTCCAGCCGCTTGCGCAGCGCTTCCGCTGCAGCCGCTTCGGCCAACTTGTCGGCTTCTTCGGAACTCAACGCCTCGGCCAAGGCATCGCGTTCAGAGACCAGCGCCCCCAATGCATCCTTTTGGTCCGCCGTTTCTGCCCGCAGGTCCGCAATCAGGGCCTCCATTGCTTCGCGCCGCGCAGCCGCCAGCCGAGCCTGTTCAACCTGAGTGTCCACCTCGGACCGCGCCTGCGCCAAGGCCAATGTCAGCGCATCGCGCTCGGAAACCAGCTCGGCGCGCACTGCATCCAGTTCAGCCGTGGTTGCCCGCAACTGGGCCACATCGGCACGCGCTGAATCTCGTTCCGACAACAAAACCGCAACCTGATCCTCAAACGACGCGATCCGCTCAGCCGCTGCGTCCAGTTCCGCAGCCTGCCGGTCCCGCGCCACGCTAAGCGCGGCAATGGCTGCCGACTGACGCGCCAGTTCTGCCTGACGGTCAGACAGCGTGGATTCCAGTTCGCCCAACTGGCCCGTCAGTGCTGCGTTTTTGCGTTCCTGTACGCCCAGCGCTTCGGCCAATGCGGCAATCTCTGACGACAGGGTCGTCAGTTCGCTTTCCTGTCCGGTGATCGTTTCGCGCAGAACAAACTGCACAATCATAAAGATCGATAGAACGAAGGTCAGCACCAGCAACAGGCCCGTCATCGCATCCACGAAGCCCGGCCAGATATTGGCCTGCAAACGTGATCCGGTGCGACGCGACAGGCCCATCGCTTATTCGCCCTTCTGGCGCGGCGCGATCTTGGTCAGCAGTCCGATGTTGCGGCTAAGCGCGGCCAGATCGGTGCGCAGTTCGGCCATGCTTTCCTGACGGCCTGCGCTGATTTCTTCAAGGATGCGCAACATCTGCACGTCGATCGACCGCAGGCGCATCCGGCTTTCGGCATCTAGCCCTTCGGCGGTTTCCTTTTCGCGGATCACCTCGGCCAACAATTCCTGCCCCTCGGCAATCCGGGCCAGCGACGACGCCGAAGGCGAGGTCGCCTCGATCCGTTCGGTCATTCGTTCCACGGAATCCGCAAGCTGACCAAGCCGACTGTCGATCTCTCCACGGCCTTCCTCGGACCGGGCAAACAACAGTTGAAGCTGCGCCATCTGTTCGGCCATGCGGTCCAGCACAATGCCCGCAGCGCCCAGATCCGGGCCGCCCTCACCGTCACTATGGCTAAAGCTGACCCGCGTGATCGACGACAGCCACTCTTCCAATTCGCGGTAAAAACGGTTCTGCCCATGGCCCGCGAACAGCTCTAGCAGGCCGACAACCAACGAACTGGCCAGCCCCAGCAAAGACGATGCAAAGGCCACGCCCATCCCGCCCAACTGGTCCTGCAAACCCGTCATCAGGCGCGAAAACACCTCGGCACCGCTTTCGCCCTCGGTTGGGGCCAGACTGCGGATCGTATCGACCAACGCTGGCACCGTCGTGGCAAGCCCATAGAACGTGCCAAGCAGGCCAAGGAAAATCAGCAGCGACACGATATAGCGCGTGATCTCGCGGGCCTCGTCAATGCGGGTGGCCACAGAATCCAGAATGGACTGCGTCGAGGTCGTGTTGATCTGCATCCGCTTGTCCCGGCGGCGCAAAAGAGCTGCCAGCGATGCCAGCAGTTGCGGCGCCTTGGCGCGCACTCCCTGATCTCCGACGGCGGTGAATCGTTCGATCCAGCGCACCGAATACATCAGTTGCGCCACCTGCCAGAAACAGGCGACAACCCCGATGACAAAGACAAACAGGATGAACCCATTCAGATACGGGTTGGATTCAAAAACCGGAAGCACGCGCGGCAGCGCAAGAAAAGCTCCGGCAAAGGACAGCCCCAGCACAATCAACATCAGCACGACCTGACGGATCGGCTGACTGAAATGTGGCCCGGCCTCTAGTTCGGTCTGGTCCATTGGACACCTGACACGTTGTTCTGCTCAAGCAGACGGTAAGGGTTAACACCCATCAAGCCAAGCGTTTATCCGACCAAAACCTTCACCCGTTCAACCAACCATTGCAGTTCCGCATCGGGCAGGCCCAGTTCATCCAGATGTGCTGCAGTATTGAACAGGTATTCTGTATTGGGGCCACGCCCACCCACCGCGTGCGCAATGATCTGCGCCTGCCGTTCCAGCGCCATACCCCCGCAATATTGCACGTGATCGGCGTCGATCACATAGGTCACAGCCTGCACTTGGCGCCCATCGCGCAGATGTATCGTCAGGTTCCGTTCCAGATACGCCGAAGACACCAGTTCACGCTCGCGCAGATAGTTTAGCGTCGCATCCTCTGACCCCGGTGCTGCGCGCAGCGCCAGACCCTCGCAAAAGGCGCCATCGTGTTCATCCAGCGCCAGCACAAGACCGGGGTTTTCGTCGGTCCCGCGATGGTGAATCGAACTCATGCAAAAACTGCGGGCGTAGCCGTCCAGCCGCGCGTGCCGCTGTTCGGCCACTTCGAAACCGGGGTTCCACAACAAGGACCCGTACCCAAAAACCCAAAGCGTCATCTTGCCACCTCTCTGACCGGCCCCTTGCATCGCGCCCGTCCCGCGATAAACACCATCACACAGCCAGACGAAAGGGCAGGACGTGAAACAAAAAGCCATCGCCTTTGCCATCGGCACCTTGCTGCTGATCCTTGGTGCCTATGTCTGGTGGGCGCTGCAGGCCCGCAGCCTGCGGGCGGAGGTCACCGATTGGCTGGACACGCGCCGCGTCGCCGGCTGGGAAGCACAGGTTGACGACATCACCGTACGCGGCTTTCCCAACCGTCTGGACCTGACCCTATCGGGCATTCTGCTGGCCGATCCGCAATCCGGCATCGTCTATGAGGCGCCGCTGTTTCAGGCCCTTTCGCTGTCTTACAAACGCGATCACCTGATCCTTGCCTTTGCCGACAGCCAAACCCTGACGATCAAAGGCACCCGACACGACATCACCTCGGACGGCCTGCGCGCCAGCATTGTCACAGACAATGGCACCATGCTGCGCGCCCGGCTGGAATCCACCGTGCTAAACATCCAATCACCGGACAGCGCCGCCGCGCTTTCCAACCTGTTCGCTGCCTTCGAACAAATGGACAGCCCCACCCGTTTTCAGACCATCGTGCAAACCGATGCGCTTGCCCTGTCACAAGGCACCCTGCCCCGCCCCGGATCAGACACGCCCGTGGCCGCCCGGATGTTGGCCGAAGTCACCTTTGACGCGCCATTCCATCTGCCCATCGTCGACACGCCGCGCCCCCAGCCGACGCAGATCACCATCACCGACAGTGACATGCGGGTATCCGGGCTGACACTGAAGTTGGCGGGCGCGGCGGACGTCGATCCAACAGGCGTTCTTGATGGCGCCTTCACCCTGCGTGCCGAAGATTGGCAAACACAGATCGCCGCCTTGCGCGCCTCGGACGACGCGCCGGACTGGTTCGTCGATATGCTCGACACCGGGCTTGGGTTCCTATCTGCCCTAAATGGCCGCGCTGACACGCTGGACACCCCGCTCAACATCACCAACGGTCAATTTGCCATCGGCATCATCCCCATCGGCCCCGCGCCGCGCGTGCGTCTGCCCTAAACTCTTGCGCAAACCAGCAACGCGACCGACACTGCGCGTATGACAGACGCCCTTACCACTCGCATCGCGGCCAAGCGCGACGACCTGATCGCGCTCACGCAGGATCTGATCCGCATACCCACGCTGAATCCACCGGGGGACAATTACCGCGCGATCTGCGACTATCTTGACCGCCGCCTTGGCGACCACGGCTTTGCGTGCGAACTGATCCGCGCCCACGGCGCTCCGGGAGACAGCGACCGCTATCCGCGCTGGAACATCGTGGCGCGTCGCGACGGAACACGCCCCGGCGACTGCGTACACTTCAATTCGCACACCGACGTGGTCGAGGTCGGGCGTGGCTGGACCCGCGATCCGTTTGGCGGCGAATTGGACGGCGACAAGATTTATGGCCGAGGCACCTGCGATATGAAAGGTGGGCTGGCCGCGTCGATCATCGCTGCCGAGACGTTCATCGAACAGCATCCCGACTTTGCTGGCGCCATCGAAATTAGCGGCACAGCGGACGAAGAATCCGGCGGCTATGGTGGCGTGGCCTATCTGGCCGAACAGGGCTATTTCAACCCGGACCGCGTGCAACACGTCATCATTCCTGAACCGCTGAACAAAGACCGCATTTGCCTTGGTCATCGCGGCGGCTGGTGGGTCGAAATTGAAACCAAAGGCGAAATCGCCCACGGATCAATGCCCTTTCTCGGGGACTGCGCTGTGCGCCACATGGGTGCCGTGCTGCAGGCGTTCGAAGACCAGCTTTTCCCGGCGATGGCAGCGCGCAAAACCGAATTGCCGGTCGTCCCCGAAGGTGCGCGGCACGCCACGATGAACATCGGTTCAATCCACGGCGGCATGGCGGAATTGCCCCCCGATTACGACGGCCTGCCGTCGTGTTGTGTGCCCGATTCGTGCCGCATCGTGATCGACCGCCGCTATCTGGTAGAAGAAGACTTTGACGAGGTAAAAGCCGAAATCACAGGCATCCTTGATGGGCTCAAGACCACCCGCGACAAGTTCGATTATTCCCTGCGCGAGATCAATGCGATCATCCCGTCGATGACCGACCGCGACGCGCCGGTCGTTACAACCGTGGCTTCGGCCATCCGCGAAGTGCTGGGCCGCGATCCGGATTATGTCGCCTCGCCCGGATCGTACGATCAGAAACACATCGACCGGATCGGGCGCCTGCGCAATTGCATCGCCTACGGGCCGGGCATTCTGGATCTGGCGCATAAGCCCGATGAATGGATCAGCGTGACGGATATGATCGACACGGCTCAGGTGATGGGGCGGACGTTGGAAAAGCTTCTGCTGATAGAATAAACCGCGCAGCGTCGGGCCGCAGCGCTGGGATTTTTCCGCTCCAAAGTGACCTTGTTAACCAATTCTGCCGTTACGTCATCTTTAGGCAGGCCTTGGGGGCGCAAAGGTCTGTACGTTTTAACAAAACCTGCGGACAAAACGTACAAAACTGCTGAGTCGCCGCGCAATCTGGTCGGCGAAAGAATGAATATTTGGTAAAATGACATGCGGCCCTGCACAGGCGGAGCCACAAAATCTTGGGGCATTTGCAGGGTTAACAGGCGGGACGGTGCCTAAACCCCAATGTTATCAATCAGCCGAACGCCCGCCAGCCACGCCGCCGCCAACAGCCGCGCGGGCCGTTCCGGGGTATCCAGAAGGCTTAGGTCATCCACCGCGCGCAGGTCGATATACTCGACCTCGGTAAAGCCCGCCGCCAGAATTTTAGCACGCGCTTTTTCACTTAATTCCAAAGCGTTACCGCCTTCACGCAGCCCTTCGGCCATCTCTTCCAACGCCTCATTCAAAGCAGGCGCTTTGATCCGCGCCCGATCTGAAATCAGCAAGTTGCGCGACGACATTGCCAGCCCGTCTTCCTCACGGATGGTTGGGCAACCCACCACTTCAACCGGAATATCCAAATCCGCCGCAAGTCGCGTAACAACTTGTAATTGCTGAAAATCTTTCTCTCCGAAAAACGCCTTGTCCGCTGCCGTTTGGGTAAACAGCTTGGTTACAACCGTCGCAACGCCGTCAAAATGCCCCGGCCGATGCGCACCACACAGAACATCTGTCAGCCCCGCGACAGACACCGTGGTCGCAAAACTGTCGGGATACACCTGATCGACATCGGGCACATAGACCATATCTATTTGAAAAGGCTCAAGCTTTCTTGCATCATCTTCTTCTGTCCGGGGGTATTTTTCAAGGTCTTCAAGGTTGTTGAACTGCTTGGGATTGACGAAAATCGTGACGATCACCCGATCGCACTGTTCTTTCGCAGCCCGAACAAGGCTCAGGTGTCCCTGATGCAGCGCCCCCATTGTCGGCACAACACCAACTACTTCGCCTGCGGCTTTCCAACCGCTAACCATCTGGCGAAGCTGATCTTTTTTGCGGACAATTGGCGGAATCATGATTTGGAACCCGGCGCGGTGTCGGCAAAGATATGCTCTTCAGCCGGGAAACTGCGGGCGCGAACCTCTTCGGCATAAGCTGCCACTGCGGCCTCGGCCTGCTCCCCCAAGTTGCTGTAACGCTTGACAAATTTCGCCTTGAAGGCCGTGAACAGGCCCAGCATGTCATCAACCACAAGGATCTGTCCGTCGCACCCAGCCGAAGCGCCGATGCCAATCGTCGGGATCGGGATGTCCGCCGTCACCTTGTCTGACAACGTCGCCGGCACCTTCTCTAACACGACCGCAAACGCGCCCGCGTCTGATACCGCTCGGGCGTCCGCCATCAACGCATCACCAGCGTCGCCACGGCCCTGCACCTTGTAGCCACCCAGCGTGTTGATCGACTGGGGTGTTAGGCCGATATGGGCCATCACCGGCACCCCACGTTTGACCAAAAACGCAATGGTTTCAGCCATTTCCACGCCGCCTTCCAGCTTGACCGCTCCAGCTCCGGTTTCGGACATCAGACGGGCAGCGTTGCGAAACGCTTGTTCTTTGCTTTCCTCGTAGGACCCGAACGGCAGGTCAATGACCATCATTGCCTGTTCCAGACCACGCGCGACCGCCTGACCGTGCAGGATCATCATTTCCATCGTAACACCCAGCGTCGACGGCAGGCCATGCAGCACCATGCCCACGCTGTCGCCCACCAGAACAAAGTCACAATGCTTGTCCATGATCTGGGCAATCGGCGTGGTGTACGCCGTCAGGCTGACCAACGGTTCGCCGCCTTTTCGCGCCCGGATATCGTCGGGCATGGGGGCACGCTTCTTGGCAGTTGCGCTCATCTTCGGGTCTCCTCGCGCAAGAATGTTGCGTGAGTGTCTAACACTTGCCGCGCCGCAGAACCACAGGGAATCGCACAAGCAACATCTGGACGGGTGTGGAAGGCGCACCTAACGTGATGCAACCGCATAGACTTGGAGGAGGTTCCATGCTGCCCGAACTGCCATTTGACCCGTCGCATATCCTGATTGCAGGGGAGTGGCGCTCGACGCGGGCCACCTTGCCGCTAAGCAATCCGTCTGACAATTCCCAGCTTGGCCGCATCGCCCGGGCAAGCCCGCAGGACGTCGACGATGCTGTGACCGCGGCGCACGACGCGCTAACAGGCGAGTGGGGCCGACTAACAGCCGCCGAGCGTGGGCGCATCCTTCTACGGCTTTCGCTATTGGTATTGGACCACGTCGACCTTTTGACCCAGCTCGAAGCGCTGGACGTTGGCAAACCGATCAAACAGGCACGGGCGGATGCGTTGGCGCTGGCCCGGTATTGCGAATTTTACGGCGGGGCAGCGGACAAGGTTCACGGCCAGACAATCCCGTATCAAGATGGGTACACTGTGTACACAATGCGCGAACCGCATGGCGTCACGGGTCACATCGTGCCTTGGAACTATCCCATGCAGATCATCGGGCGGTCAGTTGGCGCCGCGTTGGCCATGGGCAACGCCTGCGTTTTGAAGCCTGCCGAAGATGCCTGTCTGACCGCCTTGATGTTTGCCCATCTTGCCCAAATGGCGGGACTGCCTGACGGCGCGCTGAACGTCGTGCCGGGTCTTGGGGCCGAAGCGGGCGCGGCACTGGCCGCACATCCCGGCATCCAACATGTCAGCTTTACAGGCTCGGTTGCCACGGGCGCTGCGGTACAGATTGCGGCAGGCTCTAACGTTGTGCCAGTCACCTTGGAACTGGGCGGGAAAAGCCCGCAGATCGTTTTTGACGATGCCGATCTGGATGCTGCACTGCCATTCTTGGTAAATGCGGGTTTGCAGAACGCCGGGCAAACGTGTTCAGCGTCGTCCCGTATCCTCGTACACACATCCCGTATGCAAGAAGTATCCGAACGGATGGCCGCCTCGTACAGTGCCAAGGTGATCGGGCCTGCAACGGACGATCCTGACATTGGCCCACTGATCAACCCTACGCAAAAAGAGCGCGTTCTGGCGTTTCTGAATCAAGCTTCTGACTTGCCGGTTTTGGCGCGTGTTGACGCGCCCGAAGGGCCGGGCAATTTTGTGCCTGCCTGTCTGTTTGGCCCTGTCCCGCCGGATCATCCTCTGGCTCAGAACGAAATCTTCGGTCCGGTTCAGGTCGTGATCCCGTTCGAAACCGAAGACGAGGCGCTGCGCATCGCCAATGGCACAGAGTTCGGGCTGGTGGCGGGCATCTGGACCCGCGATGGGGCGCGGCAGATGCGGATGGCGCGCAAACTGCATTCGGGTCAGGTGTTTATCAACAATTACGGTGCCGGGGGCGGGGTCGAATTGCCGTTTGGCGGGATCGGAAAATCTGGCCACGGTCGGGAAAAGGGGTTCGAGGCGCTGTACGGCTTTTCCAGCCTCAAGACCGTTGCCGCCTATCACGGGTAAGGCCCCATCATTTCATAATACAAGAGGTACACACATGAGACTTGAAGGCAAAACAGCCATCGTCACCGGTGCAGGATCGGGTTTTGGCGCAGGAATTGCACACACGTTCCTGACCGAAGGCGCCAGCGTCATGGTCGCAGACATCAACGAAGATGCCGCGCGCGGCGTGGCCGAGGAATATGGCGGCGTTGCGCATCATGTGGATGTGGCAGACGGCGCCAGCATGGACGCCATGATCGCGCGGGCGATTGATGTCATGGGCCATGTCGACATCTTGGTGAACAACGCCGGTGTGACCCACCTGCCCGCCTATATGGAAGACGTGACCGAAGACGACTTTGACCGCGTCTTTGCGGTGAACTGCAAGTCGGTCTATCTGGGCGCGCGCAAACTTGTGCCGCATATGAAGGAACGGGGCACCGGGGCGATCCTGAACCTTGCGTCGACGGCAGGCGTGTCGCCGCGCCCACGGTTGAACTGGTACAACGCGTCCAAGGGGTGGATGAACACCGCGACCAAGGCAATGGCGGTTGAGCTGGCGCCATTTGGAATCCGCGTCAACGCGCTGAACCCGGTGGCGGGGGACACGCCGTTGCTCAAAAGCTTTCTTGGCGAAGACACGCCCGAAATGCGCGCCAAGTTTCTGGCGACCATCCCCATGGGCCGCTTTTCAACGCCCGAAGATCTGGCCAACGCCGCGCTGTTTCTGTGTTCGGACGAGGCCACGCTGATCACGGGCGCGTGCCTTGAGGTGGACGGCGGGCGGTGCATTTAAGGCACAGGCCCTTCACAGGCGGGCCATCCTGTCCCATATCTGAATGGGAGAGGGCAATTGATGCAAAACACGTTAGAGCAGATCAAGGGCGACACCCCGTTCAACGACGCGGAACAAAAGTTCATTCGCGACGCACCGTCGGGGATTGTGTGGTTTTCGGACACCTGCCCGGACGATGACGACACCGCCCCGCGCATCCGCGCCACGCTGATCCGCCACATGATGCTGGGCGGCTGCGATGACCTGCGCCTGCCGGTCCGGTCCGTTGACGTACTTGGTGCGTTGATCATCGGGAAACTGGATTTGGATTCCATCCAAACCCACCGTGACCTGAGCCTGCATTCTTGCCGGTTTGACACAGCACCAATGCTGAGAGATGCACAATTGGGCGGGCTGTATTTGCCCGGATGCGTCTTGCCGGGGCTAGACGCCAATCGCCTTCGCACGGATCGCGAAGTGCACTTGAGTGACGGGTTCCATGCCTCTGGAACCGTGCACCTTATCGGCGCGCAAATTGGCGGGCAGTTGGCCTGCGATGGCGGTCGGTTCGAGATGCCAGATGGTATGGCGCTGGATGGCAATTCGATGCGGGTGACACAGAGTGTGTTTTTGAGCGAAGGGTTCCATGCCTCTGGCACTGTCGACCTAACCAGCGCGCAAATTGGCGGGCAGTTGAGCTGCACAGGCGGTCGGTTCGACGCGCCGAACGGCGTGGCGCTGGGAGGCAATGCGATGCATGTGACACAGAGTGTGTTTCTGCGCGACGGATTTTCGACCACGGGGCTGGTCAATTTGGTTCGTGCGCAGATTGATGGAAACCTGCAATGCCACAAAGGTCAGTTTGACAAAGGGTTGGACCTGGAAAGCGCGCGGATTGGGGCGACGCTGGACTTTTACGATGTCACTCTTTTTGGCCCGCTGGACCTGACCGATTGTCAGGTCGGGCGGTTGCGGGATGATCGGGCCAGCTATGCCAAGGCAGACCCACTGCACCTGTCCGGGTTTCGCTATGATCGGATCGACAGCGACATGGGTGTTCAGGACAGGCTGGACTGGTTGGCGCAGAAGGAAGAGCGTTTCGTCCAACCTGCCTTCGGCGAAGAGGTCGAGATCGAAGGCCATACGTTACGCAAGCCTACCCCGTGGGTCCCCGGCAGTTATCAACCCCAATGCGACCCTCAGCCCTACACCCAACTGGCACAGGTGTTGCGGGCGCAGGGCGTTACACATGGCGCGGCACGGGTACTGGAAGCGCGGGACCAGCGTGTCTGGCGCGCCAGCCGACACCGCGCAACGGCAGGCGTTGACGGCACGTTTCAGGCCGGGTGGGCGGCGATCATGGCGCACATGCGGGTGCCACTTGACTGGCTGTTTCGCTGGGTTGTCGGCTATGGCCACCGCCCCGGCCGCGCAGTTTGGTGGGTGATTGGCCTATGCGTTTTGGGGTGGACGGTGTTTGCCCAAACCTATGCCGCCGGGCAGTTCGCGCCGAATTCCGATGTGATCCTTGCGTCAAACGGCTGGCACGCGGCGCTTGAACAGACCTGCGCCGCAGCCACGGTCGACACGCCGCTGCACCACTGGCTGGCCTGCGCCGATGAGGCGGTGGATTATGCGACCTTCAGCGCCGCGCTGTATTCCTTTGACGTGTTCATCCCGCTGGACGCGCTGGGGCAAGAGGCCGCTTGGGCGCCATCGCCTGCGCGCGGCGGCTGGGGCCTGTTGGCGTTTTGGCTGCAACCCGCGTTGCAGATTTCAGGCTGGCTGATCACCGCGATTGCAGCGGCGGCCATGGCGGGGCTTGTGGGGCGCAAGGATTAGGCCGACACTGGGCGTGCCTTTCCAATCAGGAGATCCCCATGCGCCCCGGACCCCGCAACCTGATCACCGATGTCGCTGGCCTGCGGGTGGGCAACGCGCAGGACGACGCACTGAAAAGCGGGACGACGGTGGTGGTTGGCGATGCGCCGTTTGTGGCATCCTGCGCTGTGCAGGGCGGGGCGCCTGGCACCCGCGAAACCGATCTGCTGGCCCCTGACAAATCCGCGCCGGGGGTGGATGCGTTTGTGTTGTCCGGCGGCAGCGCCTTTGGGCTGGCGGCGGCGCAGGGGGTGATGGATGCACTGCACGAAACCGGCCGCGGATTCGAAGTGTTTTCTGCCCGCGTTCCGTTGGTGCCAGCAGCGATCCTGTTTGATCTGCTGAACGGCGGCGCCAAGGCGTGGCAGGACAACCCCTATCCAAAGTTGGGGCGCGCGGCCTTGCAAGCGGCGAGCGCGGACTTTGCGCTTGGGTCTGTCGGCGCCGGAACCGGTGCGACGACCGCACGGCACAAGGGTGGGCTTGGGTCCGCCAGTGTGGTGATGGAGGATGGCACAACGGTTGGCGCACTGGTTGCCGCCAATCCGGTCGGGTCGGTCACAACGCCGTCGGACGCGCATTTCTGGGCGGCGTCGGCAGAGTTCGGGGACGAGTTTGGCGACCTTGGACCGGATCCTTCACGTGGTTGGAAGGCGCCATTGCCCAGCCGCAAGGCCGACGCCATGGCACAGGCGGGCAACACCACCATCGCCGTGGTCGCCACCGACGCCGTCCTGACCAAAGCGCAATGCCATCGAATGGCCATTGCAGCGCATGACGGTATCGCCCGCGCCATTCAGCCCGCGCATACCCCAATGGACGGCGATCTTGTGTTTTCGTTGTCCACGGGCGCACGGCCGCTTGAAGTGCCGGACGTGCAACTGGCTGCCATCGGCCACGCTGCCAGCCTGTGTCTGGCCCGCGCGATCTGTCGGGCTGTATGGGAGGCCACACCGGCACAAAACGACATGCTTCCAACATTGAAGCATGATCTGCGCAGGACCCTTTAAAACTGGCCAGGTGACTGGATTGCCTGCATTCGAGCGCTTGAGGTGTGTTTGCCTTGGCCAATTCTTATTCGGCACGAAACAGCCAAATTTCCGACACTCTTTGCGAGCAAAAAAGCTCATGAAGCAAATCGTACTGATCACCGTTTTGTGCCTGTCGTGTCTGGCGGCTTTCTCGTTTTATCAGGCCTCTGCTGAAAAACGGGCAGTCCTGCAAGGTTTGGAAGACAACCGTGTCGCGATAAGGGATTTGAAAGAGGCACCTGCTTATCGCCGCTTGATCCGGCAAGGAACCGAAGTTTGCAAAGGGCAGTTTGGCCAGACAATCTGGGCCTGCGGCACGACCCTTGAAATGCCAAACACCAGAAATCTGGACACGACATTGGGCCGCCTTTGTTCTTCGCCCGAAGCACCCATATTCGTTGGCAGTTTCCAATTGCCCGAGGTTGTCAGCCGTGAAACCAAGACCCTCGGACAACGGTTGCGCCCAAGCATACCGCGCATCTCCCAAGCCAAAGGCACATACTCCGAGATCGGATCGTGGCGCGTGTCCATTGATGCGTTGCCGTCGTTCGAGACCTGCGAACGCGATAGTCAAGGCTCCTGCGCGCTTCTTTGGATACACGGTGAGGCAGATCTGTTTAACAATCCGACGATGGCGCAAAGCGCCGCTGAGAACCGATTGGTCGAGAGACCCGCGCCGGAAGATGTTCCATAT
>CANNZV010002841.1:0-82977 GCA_947561585.1 Caprella mutica
GTCCAAACTCGCCATTTTAATGGCGAGTTTGTGACAGTTATTTTGAGCCCTTCAATTGCAAATGGCGAGTTTTATCTATTTTTCTCCTATGCTACAATGTTATTTTGGAGAGAATTTATGAAAATTTGATCATTTTGGAGAGAATTTGTTGAATTTTGGAGAGAGCTGGAGAGACAAATGGCGAGTTTATGAGACATACTATTTTACTTGGGGAGTAGACCAGTTCAAAGTTGTATGTTATTATTTTTTCGAGAACGTCGGGTGACGTCAGCAATATTAGAACCAATCACAGCACAGGATCAGAGTGTCACATAATATGATTCAAAATGTAAACAAACAAAGATGGTGAGCCCACGTGAAAAGACTCAACTTAAAAAATGATCATTTAAATCTTGTAGAAATACTACAAAGAACAGTTCAAAACTCTTCTTTAACTTTAGGAAAGATGATTTCAAAGAGTGGGTTAAAATTTGTGATATAACTCCAGTCTGCAGAATGTGTCTCTTCTCCCGCAGAGATTTTAATTTGAGAGACAGTTACTCTCTGACTCTCAGCAGCAGATTCATAATCTCCCGCAGCAAAATTAATGGTAACATAGGAATTAATTCAAAATCTCCCGCAGCAAAATTAATGGTAACATAGGAATTAATTCAAGATCTCCCGCAGAGATCTCAAAAGTCTAAATTTCAATCAAAAATTCCCGCAGAGAGTCTTGGAAAAATGTTCCATATTCTGCAGACTGGATATAACTGATATCGAGGAAGAGGCCAAACTTAGTAAATTATCAGAATCAACTATACTAAGAAATTGTTTCATATGTGAGGCACATTTCTCTAGATGGCAGTTCACTAAAATTTTGACTCCATGTAAGACCAAACTGAGGAAGGATGCAGTCCCATCTCCATCAGCAGGTAGGTACGGTACTAATGTTTTCTAACTATAGCTATTACTTATTAAGTTATTAGTAACTAGGTACATAGGTAAGTTCCTATGTAGCCAGTCTGAAGAATATGGAACTTTTTTCTAAGATTCTAATTTCTCGGAGACAAAACTGAGCCTAATTTTAGAATTTAGAATTTCTAAGGAAGTCTTTGAATTAATTCCTAGGTTACCATTAATTTTGTTGAGCAGCTGAGGCAGTTTTTGAATTAATTCCAATGTTACCAACTTACCATTAGTTTTGCTACAGTCTGCAAAATATGGGACATTCTCAACATTTTCCGTGCGAACAATCCTTAATATCCTCCTATATTTACATGTACCTATTTTATTGAGAACAAAAGGTAAATTAAATGATTTCCCGTGTTTCAAAGTGTGGACAAGTCGCCAGTATATTGGCGACTTATGAGGGGTTAAATAAGTTGAAAAACATGTAAATATAAGTAAATTACTCCCAAAATAGTTTCAAAGAATTACACTTGCATCAGACATGAAGCATAGGGATGTTTTCAAGTCACCAAGTGTAAAATCTTCACTAGGAAGTCAAATTTTTCCTTTAGAGTACCTTAAATGCGGTGACCTAGATCCATTTTCTCACTAAACTGGCAACTTTCCTGCCACACTTTGAAACATGGATGATTTCTTGGAGAAAACTTTCACAGTTTCTACAGTCTGGATATACCTAGCTGAGAGTCAGACTGCAAAGAGTGGCCATGTCACCAAAGATCTTTGGAGACTATTTTTGAGTTAAAATTTATCTGAACAAGATCTCTTCCTGATCTTCAACTTGTATTTCCTATTTAATTCCTATGCTTACATGTATTTATAATTAATTGGAGACATTTTGAGCAATTTAGGTGATTATGGAGACAAATTGTCTTAAAAAACTGTAAATGGAAATCTTGGAGACAGATTTGCCACACTTCCAGTCTGTATTTGGTGCACAAAATTCCACTGACTTTTTAAAATAGCTGAAAAAATCCACCATGAATTTCCAGTAATTTAGCTGATCCACCAACATTTTACCCATTTTTCCACCAAAAGCGAAAATTAATGGTAACATAGGAATAAATAACTAAAAATCCACCGACTTTGCCAGAATACTATTTTCAATGGAGAAAAATTCCACTGACAAGTCAGTGGAATTTACCATGAAATACAGCCTGACCACCCTTTGCAGACTAGGCTGAGGGATATTCTGAATCTGCTAGTTAGCACTTAGCAGAATCCAGATTGTATTTGGTGGTAAAATCCAATGATATCTCGGGAGATTTTCAATTTCTCGGATATAAAAATTCTTGCAATGTTGGAGGATATTTAGGTATTGATTCCTATATTATCATTAAATTTTGGAGGGGAAACTGAAAAAATGTTGGAGGACTAGACAAATTGATGAAAAATGTTGAGAGCTATTTCTCAGATTTTTGAAAAAGTCAGAGGAGTTCAGAGCACCAAATACAAACTGGAGCAGAATATGGGAGATTTTTTGAAGAAACAATTTCGATTAATTCCTATATTTAAAATAAATTAATTTTGCTACGAACACTTTTGAATTAATACTACAAAATAAACCCATTCATTTACAATTCACAGTTTAAATCTACCATTCATTCTTATCATTTCATTTTGTATTAATACCTTTAATTTGTATCCCTCACAAGGCAATATCATTAACAGATAGTTAGAATATAGCAGTGTGAATACAAACCATCTAACATCAGCAGTGTTTTATTTGTATTAAACAAGTGCGTTCTATAATAATATGAAGTGCTAAATTTTCCATAGATGAGTAGTGAAGGCAGGGAGAGTTTGGGTTTCATTTCGATCTTGGTTATTTAACTAGATCGAAATAGGGCAAAAATAATATACATAGGCAAACTGCATTTGAAATCTATAGGTTGCTCTTTTTATGTTGACGGTAATTAGTAGTGTAACCACGTTTCTAGTGCAGTCAAGTAAATAATGTCCAATTTTGATATACATAATTAAATATGTTAAATACATTCTAATTTCTTTAAATCCCTTAATTAAATAATTATTATAGCTTAATAATATATCTTCTATCTTAAAAGTCTAGATATCTTCTATCTTAAAAGTCTAGATATCTTCTATCTTAAAAGTCTAGATATCTTCTATCTTAAAAGTCTAGATATCTTATATCTTAAAAGTCTAGATATCTTATATCTTAAAAGTCTAGATATCTTAAATTCTGATTAAATTCTTTTTTGATCTATTTATATTTCATCCTATTATCTTTATCTTTACTGCAGAAGTAGAGTGAGGAAGAAATTCGTCAACTAATTTAGGTCAATTGACTATAATTAGAATTTCTTTTGACTAAAGATCTCTCACCTTACAATCATTCTGTAGTTGGCGACCATGACAGGACTCTTATTATTTTTTGTAGCCTAAATATTAGCCCATTAACCAACTCTCCTACCGCCATATACTCTCATCTCGCTTTAACTTAATTTTGATTATTTCGCACTGATATTTGCTCCGCAGATCTGAAATTTTCTCAAATTTTGTTGTGTGATGAAATTATTAATTTTCGGTCATTCTTATGTTCGTGACTTATCACGATTAAATATTTTTCACTTCATTGAGGAAAATGTTAATATTTCTGTTAAGTATATGTCATATCCTGGAGCTACTTTTCACTCTATTTTGATTAATCCTAGAGTGTTGATTGATGAAATTAAAGATTATAGGCCAGATTTCTTTGTTTCTATTTTGGGAGGAAATTGTATAACTAACAGTGTAGGTAATTACCAACTGTTCAGTGACTGCCGTTCATTTTACGAGCTAGTTAGACAATATTTCCCAGATTTAATAATAATTTCAGCTCAAGTAGAACTTAGATTCTATAAAACTAATAATAAGTTCGATAGTCCTTTGTATCCAGTGTTTGTGAAACGTAGGAACGCTTTGAATAAATTTATTAATAGACTTAAGGTTAAGAATCATGTATTGATGGTAGGTGGAATTGGTAGAATAGATCATAGAATAGTTTTCTACAGAGACGAAGTTCATCTCAATATTTATGGGTTGAAAAAATATTATAGTTATATTCGTACTACTGTAGCATTCGCGATTAGAAATCTTTAACTTTCAATATGGCTACTAAAACTTGTAAAGTGTTGAAGGAGAAGCGTCGTCTTATAAGGACTGACTTAACTCGCACTTCTAATATAATTAATGAAAGTTTGGCTAACTTAACTATTGAACAAAAAGATAATTCATTACAAAGATTGAATAACTTGTATATTAATTTAACTAAGTTGAACTCTGAAATATTTGATTGTATGATGGAATTAGAGACAACTGAAACGGAAAATGAGACTGAATACAATAAATGTGTAGAGTATGAGGAGACCTTATTGGCTGCAATTTCAATGTTAAAAAATGCTACTAGACCATTGCCTATGAATTCTGGACCTGTTCCTTCCGGTCATACTGACCAAATTAAAATACCCCAAATTCCATTACCTAAATATGGTCACCGAGATGGGGAGGATTTGACCAAGTTCTTTGCCAATTTTGAACTAATTATCAACAAGTATGATTTGACAGAATTCTAGAAATTTGTTTATTTGAAGGGTCAAGTCTCTAATGAGCCAGCAATTATTTTGGAGTCTTTAGAGTCAGCTAATCAAACGTACACAGGTGCGAAAGAGTTATTGGAATTGGCATTTGCCTCAACAATTACTCGCAAATTTAGTGCAATTGAGAGACTGAGAAACCTCAAATTGACTCCTAAGGATGATCCATATAGATATATTAGTAATATGAGACAGATAATTGAGCAGTTTAGTGTTTTGAAATTGACTACAAATGATGTATTGCAATTCTTCATATGGACTGGGTTAAATCAAGATATGAAGAACCAATTAATTGCAATTACTAATAACAATAAACCAGATATTCATCAAATTCAAACTTCTATATTTGATGCTACAGAACGGTACAAGAATTTGGAAAATAGGAATTTGAAACATAATTCACTAAATAATTCTCAATCCACTCATTCTTTCAAATTTGATGATAATGCATCGGTTTCTGCAGTGGCAGTACAAAATCGAGACAGGAAAGATAACAAAGCTAAATACTGTAGTTTGTGTTCTTCCAAAGAGAATAATTGTACTACACACTCTACTTTCGAATGTAATCGATATCCTAATGTGACTGACAAGTTAGAGAGGCTTAAAGCTTTGAACGGTTGTTTTAAATGTGGGAACACTAATCACACTGGTCAACAATGCAGATATAGATTTTCTCGTAAGTGTAGCCTTTGTTCTAAATATCACTTCAGTTATCTTTGTAATGAGAAAGGTGTAAAAACAAAGGATAAAAATCCTAATTCTCAATTGATGTCTAGTTCGGTATTTGTGGGAAAAACTAGCTTAGAGCAATACGGCGAGGATTCAATAATTCCTTCGTTCACTTTTATGCACAAAGGAAATTTACTTAGGGTTATGAGGGATAGCGGTTGCCAACCTAATTTTATTTCTGGAAAAGTTGCTGATAAATTAGGTTTGGAGATTATTGATAATAACTTTGCCATAACAATTAAAGGTTTTAATTCTGATGAGAAGATAATAACTAAGGTTGTTCTATTGGATATTAATGAAAACCCACATATTCCTGTTATTTGCATACCTGAAATTAAAATAAATTTGAATCTTCCTAATTTGGGTTATGTTGTTGCTATGTTTAAGGAGAAAGGTTACGAACTTGCAGATGGATATTTGAATAAGAATTCTGATAACTTAGGTAACTTTGATCTTATTTTGGGTAATAATGATTCGCAAATCTTTGCCCAAAGGGAGATAACATTTGGGAAATCTCCTTGTTCGATTTACAGCGAGTCTCCGTTTGGAATAGTTCTTTATGGGGGAATAAAAAGATTGATTAAAAACTTGAGTTGTTTGCCGATTGTCAATAGTCAGTCGGTGTCTATTGATCCTCATTTAAGTGCGATAGATAAGGATACGCCGGTGTTGGATCAATTTCATCAGGTATTTTCTTTCAAAATATCTATAGATTCGTGCGGGTTAATTGATCCCACATTGTTAGAGAAGGCAACTGATGATCTTGTTAACTTTTCAATTCCAAACATGATCTATGATTCTAAAGACTATCCAGACACTTACAAATTAGAGGATGAGCGCATGAATTCTTATGTGTTAGAAACTATGACTCGAGATTCCGATGGTAGACTAACAGTTCCATTATTGTGGAATGATAGAGTGTCCCATAATCTTGGCACTAACTATAACCTTTCGAAAGCTGTTCTCATGAGTAATTTGAAGCGATTAAAATCATCTCCCGATAAATTAGAGCTTTATAATGATGCTATCAAGCAACATGTTGATATGGGAATAATCGAGGAAATTACTAATTTACCTACGTATATGTCTGAGCATCCTACCGTTAGCTTTCTACCTCATATGGGCGTTTTTAGAATGGGTCACGAAAGCACTAAATGTAGAGTTGTTCTATTATCTAACCTTGTTGAGAATTCTTCTTCTGAAAATGCCATAAGCCACAATCAAGCCATGTTGAGTGGAGCAAATCTAAATTCTAAGATATCTACTGCTGTAACGAAGCTTCGTTTTGACAATTACCTTTTAGTATTTGATTTAGTAAAGGCATTTTTAAATATCGGGATAAGAAATATTGATCAAGACAAGTTAGTTATATTATGGTATAAGAAATCCACTAATGGTTATTTATTGGTTGCGTACAAATACAAGAGACTTCCTTTTGGGTTGAGATGCTCACCAATGTTGTTGATGATCTGCTTGTATTTCATTCTTGTTATTGATAACGATGAAAGTACTGGAAGTGACTTGGAGAATCTGAAGAAGCTCATTTACGATCTGACTTACATGGATAATTGTGCCATAACTGCTAATAGCCCTTCAGAGCTCTCTAAGGCTTATGATAAGTTGGAAAACATATTCCAACCCTATAAGTTTAAGCTTCAGCAATTCGCAACAAACGAGCCTATATTGAATGCTCGCCTTCCAAAGGAACGAGATGAAGAAGTCTCGGAAGTGAAACTTTTGGGGCTCAATTATGATAAAGGAGGAGATACACTGTCTACTTGTAAACTCTCTCTAGATAAAAAGGCAGATACTAAACGGAAAATTCTATCTAGTATTGCTTCCAATTATGACGTACTGCAAATTAATGGACCTATTCTTAATAGAGCTAGACTCTTTGTTCACAAGCTTCAGTGCCAGAAGGATATTACCTGGGATGAAAAGATTAGCCAGTCCTATCAAAATGAATGGAACAAAATTGCTAATCAAACTAACTCTGCTCCATCTTTGAAAATAAATAGAAGCATGGGTCCTAGAGACGGAACATACGAGATTCTATGCTTCACTGATGCCAGTAAGATGATGATTGGCTCTGTTGTTTATCTGAGGCATATTGAATCTTCAAAGATAAGTTTCGTATCTGCTAAAAATAGAATAGTGAACAATAAACTTCAATCTAAAAGCATACCGTCATTGCAGTTGCATGCTGCTTCTCATGGAGTGCAGCACATATTGGATGTTTCAGAGGAGCTGTCTGGTGAAAAATCTCTATTTCCTATCAAAATAGGTGATATGAAGCTGTACTCTGATAGCATGGTAGCACTCTCGTGGATCAACGGGTATGTAAACAAGCTAGATAAATTGGAAAAACTTAATGCATTTGTTAAGAATAGACTTGATTTTATCAGTAGATCTTGTGAAAAATCAAGGATAGAGTTTAATTTTGTAGCTGGAGAATGTAACCCAGCGGATTTCATCACTAGACCAATCAGTTATAATTTGTTGTCTAAAAGTAACTATTTAAGTGGTCCTTGCTCAAATGAAGACTGTGAAGTGGTTATAGATAATTTTAGATTCACAGTGCCAAATAAATATGGCAGAGAATTGAACGAGTCTACAAAGATTACTGTAGATACGGTTACTGTTAGCAAATGCCCTGAGTTGAGATTATTAGTACCATTAGATAGATTTTCAAGCTTTCATAAACTTCTTAGGGTTAATGTAATGGTAATTACCTTCATTAATAAGTTGAAGAAAGCTGTTAGTCGGAGTTTATGCGATAGTGTAGATGTAAATAGAGCTGCTTTTCAGCATGTTATTAAATGTGACCAAATTAATCAGTTTCCTGAAATATATAGTTATTTGAATTCTGAAAATGTTGTGAAGTCTAACATTCCCTTTTTAGTGACTAAATTTAATTTATTCTTGGATAACTACGGAATAATAAGAGTTAGAAGCAAGTTTAAAGATTGGAAGATAAATGTTACTAAGGAGTTTCCAATATTCCTATCTAAGAGTGGTTCTCTTACTCGCATGATAATTAGATATTATCATGAAAAGTTGAACCATTCTGGAAAGTATACAGTTATATCGGAGATTCGTAAAATATATTTCATACCTAATATATTTTCTACTGTAAAGAGAGCGATATCCAGTTGTATAATTTGTAGAAGAGTCAATACTCGTACTATTCGCAATAATCAGTCCTTTTACAGAGACTTCAGAGAGAATCCGCCGAATATCCCTTAAAGATATGTCTTTCTGGATCACTTTGGGCCATACAATGTTAAGTTTGGCGGAGGGACTAAGAAAGTGTGGATCTTGTGTATCACATGCCTCTGGAGTCGCGCAATCAATCTGAAGATATGCTATGATTTATCGATGCCTGAATTCTTGCGAGCTTTGCAGTTACATATTTTCGATTACGGAATGCCGGAAAGAGTTTTTTCAGATTTGGGTTCGCAAATTGTAGCAGGTTCCAATTTCATCAAGGATGCACTAAAAGATCAGTTCTGTATAAAGTACTTGGAAGAAAATGGCATGACGAGCATAGAATTTGACCATTACTTCAAAGGAAATAAGGATTTAGGTGGTCTTGTTGAGTCATGCGTCAAAATCTCGAAACGATTGATAAATGGAGCGTTAAGGAATAACATACTCCATATTATTGATTTTGACTTCATCATTCAACAAACTATTCATTTAGCAAATAAAAGGCCAATTGCATTCCGTGAAACTTTAAGAGAGGATGCAGATATGGACGATGTACCTTCTCCAATAACGCCAGAAATCTTGCTCAAAGGGTATGATATACCTACACTAGGTATTTTACCTCTGTATGAAAATGCAAGTATTAATGAATGGGATGATAAATCATCAAACCTGAAAAGTATACGAATTTCATCAGATAAGTTGCAAAAGGCAAGAAGAAATTTGAGGAATGTTTACCACCAGGAGTTTTTAGGAAATCTGATAAATCAAGCAGTGGAACGTCCCAATTCACATAAACCCGTTAAACATCATAAGTTGAAGGTTGGTGACTTAGTTCTTCTGAAGGAAGACAATATGAAAGCAGTCAAGTTTCCAATGGGAAAGGTAATCAAGGTATTTGGAAATGAATTGGATGAGGTCACTTGTGTGGAAATAAAGAAGGGTAACCGAGAAGTTGTGAAAAGGCATGTCAATTCTGTTATTCCTTTTTTATCCAGTTCTGATGAAAACTCAGATATTCATGTCAAAACTGAGCAATGTACTCAAGATGGGAACAGCAGATTGAAGTCTCCAGAGTGTAAGCGAGGAAGAACAACACGAAAAGCTGCAAGATTGTGCTCTTCGCAAAATATGGAACTTCTCGATTCAGGAATGGTTTGAGACAATTGTCCAACCTAAGTTGTATATAAATTCATTAATATGTATATAAGTTCTGTGTTTGTGTTTGAGTTTAATATTTGTTCTTAATTTTAAATAATTTGTAAATAAAGTTAATATAATTAATTTCTTTGGTAATTACCAAGAAACTAATCTTTTGGTGGGGAGACTACAAAATAAAAAACAATTCACAGTTTAAATCTACCATTCATTCTTATCATTTCATTTTGTATTAATACCTTTAATTTGTATCCCTCACAAGGCAATATCATTAACAGATAGTTAGAATATAGCAGTGTGAATACAAACCATCTAACATCAGCAGTGTTTTATTTGTATTAAACAAGTGCGTTCTATAATAATATGAAGTGCTAAATTTTCCATAGATGAGTAGTGAAGGCAGGGAGAGTTTGGGTTTCATTTCGATCTTGGTTATTTAACTAGATCGAAATAGGGCAAAAATAATATACATAGGCAAACTGCATTTGAAATCTATAGGTTGCTCTTTTTATGTTGACGGTAATTAGTAGTGTAACCACGTTTCTAGTGCAGTCAAGTAAATAATGTCCAATTTTGATATACATAATTAAATATGTTAAATACATTCTAATTTCTTTAAATCCCTTAATTAAATAATTATTATAGCTTAATAATATATCTTCTATCTTAAAAGTCTAGATATCTTCTATCTTAAAAGTCTAGATATCTTCTATCTTAAAAGTCTAGATATCTTCTATCTTAAAAGTCAAGATATCTTGTATCTTAAAAGTCTAGATATCTTATATCTTAAAAGTCTAGATATCTTATATCTTAAAAGTCTAGATATCTTATATCTTAAATTCTGATTAAATTCTTTTTTGATCTATTTATATTTCATCCTATTATCTTTATCTTTACTGCAGAAGTAGAGTGAGGAAGAAATTCGTCAACTAATTTAGGTCAATTGACTATAATTAGAATTTCTTTTGACTAAAGATCTCTCACCTTACAATCATTCTGTAGTTTAATTCCTATGTTTACATTAATTTAGCTACAAACAGAATTAATCCATGTTTCAGTGTGACAGAAAATTCACCAGTTTTGTGAGGAAATGGAGCTAGGTTGCCTGACCAGACTGCAAAGCGCGGCCATATCGCCAAAGATCTTTGGAGATTACTACCTGAACAAGATCTTTTTCTGATCTAGATGACTAGGTATTTCCTAATTAATTCCTATGTTTACATAAAATTATTGGAGACATTTTGAGTCATATTTGGTGATTTTGGATACAGATTTGAAAATCTTTTGAGACTAATTGTCCCAAAAAAGGAGATCTGGAGACAGATTTGTCACACTTTGCAGATTGGGGTTTCCACATTTAAGACCTTTTAGAAGAGAAATTTGGTTTCCTAGTAAAGATTTCTGACTTGTAAACAAAGTTAAATGACATGTGGATTTAGTTGTTAAAGGTTTTTCAACTTATTTCATCTCAATAAAGTCGCCAGTAGACTGGTGACTTAGTAAATACATTAAAGCATGGGAATTAGTGAGCTCTACAAGTCTATGAATACTTTACCAGTTTCTGAAGACTCGTGAATCTGCTGCTGTCTTCTGAGAACCTTTGACAGAGTTGACAAACTCTCCCTCAAATCAAAATCTCTGTGAGTCAGGGGACGGTGGGATGCATTATGCAGACTGGCTATTTAGTTGGCTTGGCTTAAAACCAGTCTGCAGAATCTGCTAATTTGTTCGTAGAGATTCCCAATATTGTTTTATAGCAAATTTAATGTAATTATTATAGGAATTAATTCAGATGTGGATAAAATTTGAGTTAGGTCTTGCCATGTTTTATAGTGTACCAGTAAAGTAGCCAGTATGAGGAGAAAATAGAGCCAGGTTGCCACATTTAAGACATTATAATGGAGAATTTAGGCTTCCTAGAGAAGATTTTCCACTTGAAAAAATAGTTACATTGCATGCTGAAGCCTTCAATGTGACAATTTTATGATTGATTTACTCATTATTTATAAGTTTTTCAACATTTTTAACCACTCAAAAGTCGCCAGTGTAGTAGCAACTTTTGCCATACTTTAAAAATTTGGTACTTTCTTACTTTCTTTCTTTCTTTTTGTTCCAGAGCTACCAGTGGTTGTTCCAGAGCTACCAGTGGTTGTTCCAGAGTATTAAATTGCCCTTTTCCTATGGGATTGATAGTAAATTATCACCTATTTTCTAAGTAGATGAGGCTTGTTAATAAACTTATCCCATAGGGCAAAATAAGTCTCCGGGTTCTTTAACAATTATTTGTATTTCTTAACTTGAAGAGACTTGGAGGTAATTGATTGAATTCTATTAAACTGACAAATGACTAAACGGTAAAAGTTTTTAGGAAGTAAATTAAACACAAGGAAGTTTTAAATGGGTGTACTTATATTAAAGTTCGAATAGTACAGAGTTCTAAGACTTACGCACAAGTCTTCAAATAACACAACACAAGTTTTAAATAAACTAGCGGTTGAGTAAACTTAAGGGTTTAAAATAAACAAGGGTCTGAGTTGCCAACTCACGAAACCCGTGGATGGACAAGTCCGACCAGACTTGGTCCGACCAACCAGTCTTCAAGAGACCATCGCGAACTATGAACACTTTAGTTAGGTGCCAATGGTATTTAAAGGATGAACTGGAGAGTCCAACCTTCCAGTGAGTGAATAAACTTCTGTTAAGGTACTGATAGTACTTTTCAAAGATGTTTTTCTACTCACTGCAGATAGAAATAACACACAATGCATTATTCAAATTTAACACGCTAGTGGTAATGGCTTTCTATACGATTAACATATAGATCGATCAGATTTACTAATAGTTCATTTTAGTGAAACCTGATTTACTAATAAACATCCAAATTTAAGCATACTATTTCAGAGTCCTGTTTAACCTAATACATGATCAGAAATGTTACAATTTCCTAACTATTAATTAAGTATTTCAATTAGAATAATTGAAGTACTTGCTTAATTCCTTTTAAATTAATTAAGTATTAATCTCAATTCTATCTATAGAAAAAGAACTCAATATTCTAAGTTGTATAACTGATTTACAAAGTTCATGAAGTTATATAACTTAGTACAAATTATAAAGTTATATTCTGAGTTACAAGTTATAGCTCTGGGTTACAAGTTATAAAGTTATATTCTGAAGTTACAAGTTATATTAGCGGCTTACATCAAAGCTATTCGTTTATAATTATATTCGAGCTCCTAGCGAGAATAACATGACCATAAATTTAAATAGAATTTCCTTCTAATGAACAGTGTACAAGATTAAAAAGATTATGTCTGATTAAATGATTATCAAATTATAGAAATTGAAAGATTAAGTAAAGATACAAGTTCAGCGTATTAACAATCTTCTATTGTTAATATCACTCCCCCCTTCATGTTTCAACCGACTTGTCGGTTGAATTTCAATTTCTAAACCCTTATTATCGAAATCCAATCGAAAATATTCTAACAAATTTCAAACAACACTCTGTTATCGGCGGGTAGCGATAAACAATATAATATAATAAGTTGGATTGCAACGTTAGCTAGAGAGGTATCTGGGAGGCACTAGAAAGACTCATTGAAGTTGGTAACATTTATTTGGACAAGATGGAAGACAAGGCGATGAGGGGTGTGAGGGATAATCATCCCTGCAAAGAAGAAATACATATTTACAATACGTGAAATAATTATACTTGTTTTATTATCCTACCTAATTAATTATAAAACATAAGAATAATATATACAATATTTAAAACACATATATACAATAAACTCACAGCAGGTAAGGAGATATTCTTTGGAGATAAGTAGTTTTGGTGGTTAATTGACTAATTATTTACGTACACATTTTCTTAACAATTTACTATAATTTTTATGAACTTGATCTGCAAAGATAACAACATTAATAAGACATAAATTTATAGCTCAGTTTTAAAATAACTCCCCTATAACATATCTCCCCACCAAACTGAGGTATAAATTTTATTGAAAATGAACTAAAGTACAACTACAAGAGAAAAATAAAATACATTGGACATACATATAGTTGCTATAATAAATAGACATACATAGACTCAATACAACATAACATTTATTTACATTTCCAAACTATGTTTTTGCGTTCTTTCAATTTACACAGTTCCGGTTCTCTCTCCCCTCCCCAATTAAAGAACGGAAAATCTCTACTTGAACACAGAATAAGTTTAGAAGAGGGTAAAACATCCAACACAAAAAAACATCCTAGAACATTACAAACAGAAAAAAAAAATCACAATACATTTAACATTAAGCACTTTCATAATTATTATTTTTCCTAGCTCTCTCGAGAATTCTACTCTGAACCCAAGGAAGATTTATTACAGGCCCCCGAGATCTCAAGTTTCTTTTAAGATTCGGTTCAGACCCAAATTCTTCTTCTACAGTATAATCGACAATATTACGATTAAGAAGTTGCTCTCACTCTTAGAATCCATGAAACCAGCAAAATCACAGTTACTATCAATTTCCACCCTATTTATTGGTTCTACTTCAGACATAGAAATCTGATTTTCGACATGAACAAATGAATCAATTGACCTCTCACTACTTTCTTTGCTTTTGTCAATCATAAGAGATGAATTTAGCGAGGGCAACTCAAAACAATCGCTATCCGAGAAGTGCTCTAATATCTCACAAATTGGGGTTTCTTCCCAATCAGACCAATCAAGGGTACCAGAACCTCTGTGGGATAAGATCAGAACGTTCTCAGGTGAAGCAGCAGACGCCATCGCATCCAACCCATCCAGGATCTCCCCCACCGAAACAGAACTGTCCGTCTCCTCAAGCTCCCTTAAGTGTGGAGATGATGTACAACGTTCATATAGACAGCCTGCACACTTTGTTACTACCTCCCGGCATAGCCGCATCTCATCACCACCACTTGATTGTTGTTTATTAGATTTGACTGATACGTTAATAGCGTTAGAAGGGACGAATCCTGAGAAATCTGAGCTCTCAGATGAGGAGGAGTCCGTGGATGAGTCAGAGCAGAGAACGCCTCCAGCATCCACATGATCACGAACATCTGTAAACAAATTAACGTCATTAGATAAGGTACTATCTGTTACATTCTTATATTGAGGATGATTTAAAATGTAATCTGGAGGTGGTCTATACAACCGCAATTTAGAATGGTGGACCCTAGACACTTGTTCTGTCTCAAGATTCTTAATTTGATATGTCACACCATTAGAATTCACAACCAGAACCTCAAACGGTCCTTCGAAACTATGAAGAAACTTATTGGTTGTTAAGAACCCCTTTGAGTGTGTTTTCAACAGCACCCTCTGTCCAACCCTGAATGACACGAAATTAGGGTTTCCTACCTTCCACGTTCCCGCAATAGGAGTAAGCATGGGATTTGCATCCAAGCAATGGGATTCTCTTAGCAAAAACTCTGAAGGAGTTACTCCAAGTTCAACATGGATACTGTTATTATACGTGATAACAGATTTAGAAAGGTACTCATCCCATTCGTGCCCAGAATCAATTAAGCTACGCAACAGATTCTTAATGGTTCTGTTAACACGTTCTATCGCACCATTAGACGAAGGTTGGTATGGCGTGGTGAGTCTGTGTTTAATACCAAACTGCTCAAGGAAACTACGAAACTCAGAAGACACAAACTCCGGGCCATTGTCAGTCATAAGTGATACAGGAATTCTAGGTATAAAAGGTAAGATTCGTCTTGTAAAAGCATCAACAATTGTAGCGCTTCTTTTATCTTTGATAGCTACCGCGACAACCCATTTCGAATAGTGATCAACTACCGTTAGACATCCTATGTGGCCATGAGCGGTCCTAGGGAAAGATATAAGATCGGCTGCCATTAACTCGAACGGTGAACTAGAATGAATTTTATGCGTCGGTGGACGAATAGTGACTCTAAATTCTTTAACCAACTGACATTCCAAACACGTAGTACAAACTTCATCACACACCTTGTACATAGATGGGTGCCAGAATACATTGCTCATGATGTTAATCAACTTATCGCGGCCTATGTGGGCTAACTCTCTATGAAAAACCAATGCAGTACCAACTAAAAATCTAAAAGGTACGACAATGACAGAGTGTGGATTTTTAAAAGTTAGCATTCCATTATCTATAGACAGTTTATCTTTATGCCTAGAGAACTGCCGTAAATTTCGTGACCATAAGGTCTTAGCTACATTTCTACTAATCACTCTGAATAATGCTCTCAGTTCAATACAACTAGACTGCAATAACCTCAGGGAATCATTATAATCAACCAGGCTTAATGCAGAGAGTGCGGTATTTGCTCCTTCTATCTGAAATCGAAATTCATCGTTATTACTAGTAACACTCAGCACATGAGGTGTGATTGGGACTGATCTAACAGATAGTATAAAAGAGGAATGATCAGCTAAACTCTTAACTTTTATAGGACATAAAACATTTCCCCTTTTCTTTAGGACCCTGACATTCATATCTAGTTCTAAGCTATGCTTCACCAAGAAGTCATATCCCAACAACATACAGTATGGAAAACAACTATGGTCTACAATTGCAAATTTATGGGACATAATCGACGTTGAATTTCCCATACAAAGGGATACTGTCACAGTCCTATCAATCACTCTCCTCTGCCCTGAAAAACCAATTATTTCACAGATATTTTCATTAATAATATTCAGCGAGACCTCTTTCTGTAACTTCTCCAAAGCTACAGCTGACATCAGGCTAATTTCAGCTCCTGTGTCCAATATGGCACACAAATTAACATTAGCGACAACTAAAGAAATAGTGGGAAGAGAACATTCTATGTGGGTACATTCATCACTCTTAGCTATAGATGAACCACTAATACAAACATCCAATTCATCGGCTGCACCAAATTCTACGTCTTCGTTTATGAATGAGATCGGAGGTTCAAAAGTCTGAACAGTATTGATAGAACAGCTCATCGGATCTGGACGTTTAAAGCTACTCAGCGAAACTAGAGGATTAAAATGCACTCCACCAAGACACTGCAGATGAATAACTGAATCATATGTTTCATACTGATAGATAACAGGAGACTTGTGCCAAAAGTATACATGAATACTGACTGAATATAATTTGCTAGCAGCAATCAGCAAATCAAATGAAGGTAGTTGGCCCTTCAGTCTCATTAATCTTAGATTCCTTCTAGCAATGCGATCCAATTTTATTTTGTACCTAACCTATCGTTGTAATTCAGTATCTCATCCACCAATCGTTCTCTCAAATCTTGTTCATTTCTAGGTACAGCAACAAGATGAACACATCTGGACAAGCACTTGTGAAGGCTTACTAACATTGAATCCCCTCCACCTGGAACAACATTGCCGTCAATCATTAGACCATCTGGAAGAGAGTCATCTTCCGACATTGGGTACTGTGCTGGTTCAGTGCTTATCCTTGATAGAGCATCCGCTGCTGTATTTAAATGTCCTGGGACATAACGGATTTCGAAAATGTAGTCTGATAACTCCTCGACTGTCCGTGCCAGTCGGGAGCACACCAGCTTCATATTATGAAGATGTACCAATGGCTGGTGATCGGTGAAAAGAACGAAAGGGATTCCATACAAGAACGGTCTAAACGTTTTAATTCCCCATCGTAATGCGCTCAGCTCCCGATCTAAAGTTGAATAATTCAACTGAGCTCCCGTGAACATCATCGATGCGAAACCAATAACCCGTTGCGATCCACTCTGTTTCTGAGCAAGGTATGCTCCCGATCCACTATTAGAAGCATCTACCCAGAGTTCTAAGGGCTCTGCCTCCACGGAATAATCAGGATAGGCTAATTCTACCTCAACAGCCATGGCAGCTTTAAGAGCATCGAATGAGTCATCCATTTCGTCTGACCAAATCAATTCGTTATTACGTTTGCCACTAGTAAGGCAAGAGAGTGGTCTCTGTAGAGCAGAACATTTTGGTACAAATTTACGCTGGAAATTGATAAGTCCCAGGAACTCTCTTAATTCCCCTTTCGTTTTGGGTTTAGGATAATCTTTAATCTTCTCAACGTATTCTGACGTCTTCCTAATACCTGTTGTACTTATCCTATGTCCTAAAAATTCAACCTCTGATCTAAAGAAATTACATTTAGAAGGATTAATTTTCAGTTTGAATTTCTCTAAAGTTTGAAGAACCTTGTGGACGAGATCAAGATGTTCATCAAATGTATTTCCCATTATAAGAATATCGTCGATATACGTGACAACTCTGGTAGAAGGGAATGAACTTAATACTGCTTGGATTTGACGTTGGAATGCGGACGGGGCATTACGCATACCAAAACTTAAACGTTTGAATTGCCAATGGTTTTTCGCCGTCGCAAAGGCAGTATAACATCTACTCCGTTCGTCGATTGGAACCTGATAATAGGATTTTACGAGATCCAACCTAGTGAAAAACCCCGTGCCATGTAAACCGAAAAGAGAATCTAACAAATTTGGCATTGGATGGCGGTCAGGGATCGTTACTTTATTCAATTTTCGATAGTCCAAGCACATCCTAAGACCTCCATCTTTCTTCATGATCGGTACTATAGGCGAATTCCAAGGAGACACACTTGGCTCTATTACATCGAGAGAGTGAAGCTCTTTACATTGGCGCTCAATTTCCTCAGCTACAGGTGGTGAAAATCTTCTAGGTCTTTGATATATAGGTGTATCATTTTCTAGCTTAATAATGTGCTTAGTAACATTTGCATGGTCAAGATCAAACTCACCAGTGCTAAATACTCTATTTACCTGTTGCAAGACAGTCATTACTTTAATCTTTTGATCCTCATTCAGCTCTGGTAACTCTACCTTGTCGACAAGATCGTCACTATCCTGTGTCGGCTCTTCATCATCATCGTCTGGCAGCTCCACCACGGTTGACACTGCTCCCATGACCTGACCCACCTTAATTAGAGCTGCTTCTTCAGGAGATACACAAAGAATAGATTTTGTACAAGGACTAATAATACCTGAAATACCTCTTGCACCATCCTTCAATTTACATTCATCAGAATAAAATAACATTTGATCTTTTCCAGAAATGGGGACACAAAATCTTATAGGAACCCGACACAATATACCTCGTTCTAACTCAACTTTCTTGGAAACATGACATTTGATATTACGGTATTCTTCCTTTACAATCGAACCCAATTGATCAAAATGGTATTTCACTGATCCACCCCCTTCAAAATGCTTTGTTAATAACTTTTCACCTATATTAAGTTCAACACGGTTTTCAATTAAAAAATCAATACCCAAAAATAAAGAACTACCTATGGAACAATTACTAGGGAACACCAACAAAGTTATGTCACTACAAATTACATCACCTATCTTCAAAGAGCATTTTGTTTCACCTAGGGTAGTCATTATTTGATCACCTAAAACTCGTAATTTAGTATGATTGGGGGTAATCTTCAACTCATGCTTCTTTGCTAAATCATTAGATATTAATGAATATACAGAACCCGAGTCAATTAAAGCACATAAACCAATAACATCATTTATTTCTACCTTAATCTTAAATAAATTATTTTGACTACATTTATCATTAACAAAGTACACATATTTATGAGGTATTTCTGACAAATTATATTCAGTTTTTATTTCGCTATTACAGGAGGCTCTTTCTTCACTCGAAATTACTGTAGGGATAACATTACTAACTGAACTCGTTGTGGGATTAGTTGAAACCTCTGCTTTGTGGTTGGGGGCTGCTTCTCCTTGTCTCAATCTCTTCCCCATAGGATTGAGATTCATTCGTTTAAATGCTTTCCAGTACGAGCAAAGCAGGGATCATACTTAGGGCAGTCTTTCATAAGATGACTTCCGCCACAAATAAGACACGATTGGTTGGCTCTCCAACAACTATCTTCACTATGGTTGCCTCTACCACAATGGGTACAGAATTTTCCGCGTCGGCGACCTCGTTGGGCACTGTCAGACGTCCACTGACGTCTTGGAGACTGTTGTTGCTGGACAGGATGAGGAAGACGCTGAGGATGAGTAGACCGCTGAGGAGGAGAATGCCGTTGGGAAGGAAAACCCCGTTGAGGGAGACGACGTCGTGGAGAACCTCGTTGGGATGGCCAGCTAAATTCATGAGCATTCCTATCAGAGTACTGGGAAGGACGTTGCTCTGACTCTCCTTTATTTTGTCCGAAATTGCCCACTCTCATCACAGGTTGTCTACTCTCAAATCCTGGACTTCTAGGACCATTACGATTATTGGACCAAAACTGACGAGGTCTTGATGGAGGGCTCAGCAACGGTGTCTCTATTTTATCAGACCACATGATGGTATGTGATCGTGTTGTTTCCGGCTGCAGATCATTAGCTAGCTGCATAATATCTGAAAAGTTCAGACGTTTCTTGCGGCCTCCAGAAGTTACTTTGAGGGTCCTCTCCATATCCTCGATCTTCTCAGCAACTTTAACAGGGATCTGGGACAGGAACTGCTCGCGTAGCCTCTTTGCAGATTCTTGAGGCGACTTGCTGAAAGCTCTTTCTGCCAGCTCAGTGAGTCTCATCCCAAACAAGTACAGACTTTCAGAAGTTCTAGGTGAGGCAGCCACAAACTCTTTCTTCCAATAAGAGCGCCCTCCGATCTTCTGCTTCTTATAGTAGTTTAAAAGTTTCTCCTTCATTCTTCCGTACCTGATCTTCCTACCTCCACAGACATGATACACATTCAATAATTCACCTGTCAGGAACTTCTCTAGCTGCTGACATTTGTCATGTGTGTTACCTTTAAATTTAGATTTAAAGTACGTTTCATAGGTCTCTAAATAGTCCCTCAAATGAAGCTTGCCATCCATTTGGAATTGGGGTGGGGTGACAACTTCTCTTCTGTCCGTTTCTCTTCTTCGTTGTGGACGAAAAGTCTCTTCATCGCTACTGGAATAATGAGAAGACTGTGACATGGAAGAAGACTCATCAGACGAGTCAGACGACAGTATGATCTCTTCAACTCGTTTTACTTTCCTCTTTCTTCCTTGTCTTTTTTGAATGTCATCTTCTTCTACTCTATCAACTTCATCTTCTCTTTTGACTCCTCTAAGTAGTCGTTTTCCTACTTCTGCCTCGTTGTTGAAGATGTGGGTGCATCGTTGGTCAGGAGGAGTAATATTCCAGTAATCATTCCTTGAGAGACTCTTCAGAAATTTGTGCCATTGGGCGAAGCTACTTAAATTTTGAGTATTTCTATTCTTTGGTTGGAACACCTCTTGGCTGTCTGTTAAGAGAGCGTTCATGAGATTGGAAGCCTCCGACATGGTTGAGTGGTTCTCTTCAAGCGCTCCTGTATGCCATTGTGGGAAAAGTGACCAACGAATCTCATCAAGGGACGACAACATCTCAGGAGTCACCTCAGGACCAAATTTGCCATTCACAAAATCCGCCCGAACTTGCAGATTACTGAAATGGATGAGCAGGCCCTGCAGCCCAATTACCTCCTCTAACATGTCCAGCGATTTCAGTGTAACTTGCATTACAGGCTTCCCACCGGATGGTCTCTCCTTCGCTACCGTGGGCACCACTTTATAGGGGACATCTTCCTGCTCCAGCTGGTTGAAGTTTTCATCAACCTCACCACCCCTCCATTCTCTCCTCTTGCTCTTTACACCACCTTGGTCAGCATGCACATCAGCCTGCGTCATTATGTTAGCAGCACCCATCTGCTCAGATGGGCGTAATGGAGACTTTACCACACCCATCTCTCTAGTAGTGCCTCCCGTATCTCAATGCAATCAACTTATCCCGTCGAAGATGCCACTGTTAGCGATAAACAATATAATATAATAAGTTGGATTGCAACGTTAGCTAGAGAGGTATCTGGGAGGCACTAGAAAGACTCATTGAAGTTGGTAACATTTATTTGGACAAGATGGAAGACAAGGCGATGAGGGGTGTGAGGGATAATCATCCCTGCAAAGAAGAAATACATATTTACAATACGTGAAATAATTATACTTGTTTTATTATCCTACCTAATTAATTATAAAACATAAGAATAATATATACAATATTTAAAACACATATATACAATAAACTCACAGCAGGTAAGGAGATATTCTTTGGAGATAAGTAGTTTTGGTGGTTAATTGACTAATTATTTACGTACACATTTTCTTAACAATTTACTATAATTTTTATGAACTTGATCTGCAAAGATAACAACATTAATAAGACATAAATTTATAGCTCAGTTTTAAAATAACTCCCCTATAACAACTCGGAAAACATCCTATGAAATTTCTTAAAATTTCTAAGTCCGAAACATAAATTATATCTATTAAAACAAAAGAAATTTCAGATTAAAATTTGATTTGCTAAATAGATCAGTCTTTTCATCATAAAAATTGTGTGTACAAAAGTATGATGACAAGACAATTCCTATCATATAAGTAATCATGAATTTTACCTCTGGTCACGATATTAAATCAAAATAGAGTGAAAATTTATAAGTTATACTACTCATATTCAGAAACATGCATCAAAAATATATTTTCATTTTATGGGATTTATTTAACTAATAAAGATATTCAAATATCTAACCTTGTTTATAATTATTCAAAGTTGAACCTTAAATCCCATTTCAATTAGTTCTAAAATTCAAAACATGAAATATCAAATTATAAATCTCAAATTAAAGTTGAACAATCATAAAACTTCAATCTATAACTGTTAAATTTATATTTTAATTTTTTTTTTTGAATAAAAGTAACCATTACCTTTCTAAAAATTAAATATTTATGTTCTCATTTCTTAAACACTTAAATGGAAATAGTATCCAGGTGAATGTCTAGTCATTGAAAACACCCTTAAAGTTTTTCTTCAAAATATAAAGTTCGTTTAATACTTTACTGCAATATAGTCCAACTATAAACATCTTACTTTCATTCAAGAACCAAAATTATAATGCTTACAAATAAGATTATCAATAAAATCTAAGCATACGATTATAATATTATCTACTATTATTATAACTTCTACTTCAAGCAACGTAATTTGAAACGTCGGAAATAAAGTTAAGTAATTTTCAAATGAAATTAATTTCAAAATCAATAGAGATTAATTACTTTTCATATTTCCAATGAATATAATCTATAATCAATAGAACTTAGTTAACTTTTATATCTCAAATGAATATAAGCTATAGTCAATAGAACTTAGTTAACTTTTATATCTCAAATGAATATAATCTTACATCAAAATCGAAACTTCATTATAGTTTATTCTAATTCCAAAATATTCATTTCAAAATATATGAGTATAACTAAATTAGTTATTACTTATCTTAAACTTCTCTCTTCTTAAACTATGGTTATATATGTTATGTAATATCATATGAGCTATATTATTGGTTAGTATTCATCTATACTATTGTTAGCTTTACATAACTTATTTTTATTCGTATTGAATAAACATATTCAGATTTCGTTTAAAATATTCAATGAAATTAAAAGTTACTTTAAATCAAATGTTCAACTTCGAAATCTGTAAACTATCAAATGAAATCTTAAGTAATCCTTTAAAGAATTAATTTTCAAATAAACATCAATGATTAAATGCTCATAACCTGAATGTTTCAATAAGCAATTAATATTTAAACTTTCTTTAAAGTAAATTCAAAGTATAGATATCTAAGTTAATTGGACTAAGGTAATAATCCAAAATTTAGAATAATAAGATCAAGGTGAAATGATCTAAATGTGTCGGTACCATCAGAGAAGACTTCTCAAAGTAGGTACATGAGAGTTGAAGCCCCCATGTTCATTCTCCTCCTTCAGAATGAATGGTTCCCTCAGGTTATCGGGCATTGGTTTGTGACGTCACCAAGTATGACTGCGAAGTCGTCACCAAGTATGATTGTGAAGTCATCATCAAGTATGACTGTGAAGTCATCATCAAGTATGACTGTGAAGTCATCACCAAGTGTGCTCCACTGCTCAGCCTTCTCGTCACTAGGCGTAGCTCGGCTTATCCTTTTCGGATCAACAAGTTACTGGTGTTGGATTGTTCCAACATCTGGTTTGTTATTGCTCTGCTCCAGTTTCTCGAGAGATGTTTTTCAAGTTTTTGGAATAAAAATAAATCATTAATTTAAGTATAATTAGGATTATATTTTTACCTAACTATTACTTTTAGACTTACAGTTGAAGGATAATATTACTATTTTACCATTGCTAAAACATGATTGTTTTAATTATTTCCAAAATTTTGTACAATGATTCTACAAAATTCTTTAATATTATAGTATTGTTATAATCCTTCAAGTAATATTATAGTTTGATAATATATATCTCACATAACATTTATTTCAAAATATACCTCATTCAGTTTACAATACATATTCCTATTATTATAAAACTGTAAAGAAGGGGTTAGTTTATATATATAACATATTTTTCACTTAAAACTAGGTTCATGAAAATCTTGGACACAATCAAAACTGTTATGTTTCTTTTTATTGTTACGTTACTTTACAAGATTTTCACTTATAGTGATAAATTCATAGTAAAATTAAGTAATTCACCTTCAACCGATGTCTTGCCCATAACGTCAGATCGTCAGATGGATGGGGTTCATTGCTTTTGGTTATCCTCTTTTACGTGTGTTTCTGCAATTACAGGTGAACTTTACTAGCTTATACAAGAAACTTACATCTTACATAGATTATTTATCTACCATTACATTACATTTCATCAATAATTATAAGTGTTAGTCAACATAATTTTCTTAATTACTCTTAACTTACAAACACACAGTTATTTATATATATTTTATGTTTCACTAAACATCAATGCATTATATATATATAATTTACATTTCTTTAAACATCAGTGTATATTGTAGTTACCCTGAAGAGTTAATGTTATTGATCTAACCATTGAAAGAAATTAATTGAACACAAACTATGTCGTTTTTTAGCTTTTCATTATATTTCGTTATGTTCCTTTTATAATCATAAATTCTTGAACAGAATTAAATCTCATTATTTTTTTCATTTGCTTTAACTCAAGTTTAATGTATTCATTTACTTTTTCAAGTAATAATTTAAATATCATCAAGATTCTTGCTATCATTAAACTCAATACTCAAAAATATTTTCGTAATTCCCATATATCATTAAAGAGTCTTTTACTCTTATTTCAGTATCATTAAACTTTTCAAACGTTTTCTTTATTTGAATCCATACATTATTTATTAAATTATTTAACTGTCCCTTTTAAACTCAAACTTTTTAATTACATTAAAACTGCTATACTGAGTTCAATTAATAAATTCATATACGTGCCATGAACGTATTTTACAATTCTCGTTACATTTATTTTTATGAAATAAATCCGTTCTATTCGATCTCTTTTATTATTTACGATTTCATTTTAATCCTTTTTATACTCATGTAAAATCAACTACATTCATTCTTTTATAAATCTGGAAATATTACGGTTCCCCCTTGAAATTTTCTAATATATTTATCTCACAATTCCATGTATAATCACACTTAATTACACTTCAATCCATTATTGTAATCTTTTTGGGGTCTAATTTTATTCTTCATTCTGAGAGGAATAAATAGAATGTTCGCCTAACTTATGTTTGGAAATTCTTTAGGGTCTATTTTATTCTTCATTCTGAGAGGAATAAATAGAATGTTCCCCTTAAGATTGGATCAAACATTTCCTTGGTTATATATTTATATATTATCATATATAAAAGTTTTAACGAACTATCTTTTTCAGCAATTATTTTATATATCATTGTACATAAACATTAGGATTTAAGTACATGAATATTATATTGCATGTTTTCATTATTCATTATACATTCAATAGTATTCGACTATTTATTTAGAATTCATTTCTAAATTTATATATCAAGAATTCAGTATCTTTATTTTAATTAACAAGTACAAACATTTTTATTTATCATCTTGAAATCAAAAATTCAACATAAAATATTACACTTCTATTATAAATAAAAGAATTCAAATTAAATGTGAAATAATATTAATTGAAATATTTGCTTCGTATCTTGTTATCATTCAAATCATTCGTTAAACCCTCCATTTGTTATGGTGTTTCAAACATTAGTTCCTGCTACATCTTGGATTGTATTACAATATAGTTCATAGAGAACAGTAGATTGATTTACTGCATGTCATTTAATTATAAATAACTATTAATTCTTATTCATACATTGTTCTTTCAGGTTCTAATTCCCACACAAGTAATAACTTATATTACTGCAGTTCCTCAAATTTATCATATTATTAAATTATGATATTACACTTATTTCATGACATTAATTCCATGATTTTATTTCGACGAAGAACTTGTACTCATTTATTTATCAAACATTACAGTTATCATTAAAAGAAATCATCAAGAGCTCTCTTTCAAACTCATTTATTTATCAAATAATTAATTATTATTTCTGAGTAACCTACTGGAATAATCACATTAATTCCTATATCTTTTATTCTCCATATAATACTCATTATTTTATTCATATTATATCCTTGCTATAGTCAACTATAGTGTTACTGACTGTACCACCTCGACTAATTTTAATAGCTCTGTTGACAATAACTTCCCACTTGAGAATTTACATCGCTTCCTTCAAGATTACGTTTAGTCTTGACTTTTTACTAGTCAAGTATTATAAAATAAAGTTTCGTTATATTTTTACGTTAAGTTATATTAATATATATATAACGTTTGCTATATTTTATACTTTATTAATAGAAAAATAGTCTTACGATAATTGTTTTATCTCTTATACATTTATGTTCGATTGCTTGCATTTAATTCACTATTCAAATCAAGTCTTACAATTTAATTATAAAATTCAGCAAATCTTTGCTCTTATAGTATTTTCTTTCTCAGAATTATCGTCTGACAAATACAATTGTCTGAATTCACATAGTTTTTTATACGATTATTTCGTTCATATGAACTAATCACCATTGGCGATTATTATAAGTTATTATTCGTCACTGGAATAATTACAACAACTTCTTATTTAACGGATAATTATTTATACTCAATATATATTCAATATACGTAAACGGCATTGAATCTTTCTTATATCGTTGTTTCTTTCATTATTGAGTTGCTGGAGATTTTACGTTAAAGCATATAATTATTTAATTACGTTAAACAATAACCTTTAATCAAATCAATTATTTCTTACTTTTAATTATTACAGGAATATAGTTTGAAACTAGATCACATATTGATTATTTAGTATCAAACCTACTTTTCCCCTCTAGTTACCACTTATTACCCGATATTCCATTAACTATGGTTAAGACGTATTAACCTCTAGGTAACTTTAAATCTCTTCAAAAATATTTAATATACAATATTAATATCAAAATAGTCATTTAAATATTCAAGATATATATATATATATATATATCTATATCATTCCTTGTCAATCCTTTAAAATGTTTCACTCTTTTTATACTGAGTCATACATCTGAGTTTAATATTTACGTTTCATCATATTTACGTTAACTCATTATCTGACTTGATTGTCTTAAATCACTGAAACGATTGACAGGTTCTTTTTCAAACACTGCGATTATCACTTTTTGAATAGGAATACATCATAATTATCAATTGACTTCATCCCTGAAAATTAGGTATGATTCGTTATATATGTACGTTACGTGCATATCATAGGTATTTCCGGTTTACCTGAAACCTTGTTTATTTTTTATAAATATAAATTGACATTATAATTATCTATTGACTTCATCCCTGAAAATTAGGTATGATTTCGTCATATATGTACAATACGTGCACATCTTAGGTATTTGCGGTTTTACCTGAAACCCTTTTTATATTTTATGATATTACAACTCAATGTTGTATCTTAGGTATTTGCGGTTTTACCTGAAACCCTTTTTATATTTTATAATATCATAACTCAATGTTGTATCTTAGGTATTTACGGTTTTACCTGAAACCTCGTCTATATTTTATAATATGACAACTCATTTGACTTTCACTGACTTAAAGGATGTTTTGACCCTATAGTCAGATATTCACATTCGTGACTGTACTTTCGGTATATTTCTATATGATATAACGGTTTTTATGATATCAACTTCTCTCGATATCACTTTCTCTTGATATTACCTACTAAACAAAACAGCGTAATTTATAATTTCCAAAGATTTTTATCGACGTTATTGCTTTTTAAGCCACAAACAATAAATATCATTTCATTAAAATATGCAAAATTAATGAAATACGAGAATGGGTTAATTACTTCCATTCCAGGAAAATTACCTCGTTAATATAAAATAGGTATATCGTTACTTTACCAAATTCACCTTTGGTTATTTACATGACAAATTCACAGGTTATAAGACCCATTTAATTTATCATCAACTTGGAATATTTTTATTCTCCTTATCTGTGAATATACAGTTACATATTCCATCTGTATCTCTATTTATGAGTACACAGGTTACTACTAATATATTTGCAACTATGTATATTAGCTCATTTAAACATTGTTCTAATGTTTTTTTACTTAATACTTTAAAAATTCATACTTTCAAAATAGTATTTTAAGTTCGTTCTCATCATTTGAACTTTCTCTCTAAGCTTCTTCGAAATTCTTATATACGATTTTCTGAATTCCTTTATAATTATTTATTATAATTATACTTCGCCTTTTATAGGACAACAACAGTTATTTTGTTATATAACGTGCTTTCCACGAGTATTTGCAATCTTCGCGCATTTTATACAACTTTCACTTTCTGAAACATACGTTCCATTAGTTTTCAATGATTTTACTTATAGAATAATTATGCAAAATAAATTAGATTTAAATGTCGTTCTCAGTCAGATGATTATAAAAATACTGAAATACATGGTATTATTAGCCTATCAAAAAGTAAATAGTTTTCACTATCCCGACACATCTAAAATATTCTGTGCAATTAATATATTCCCAGATTCAATTATATCTGTTAAAAGTTTATAACCTTTAAATGATACGCATTGACTAAAATTGTCATATCATCTTACTTTACTACTAACTGCGCTATTTGAGGCTACTGGTCTCTGACACTACTTTTTACTCCACTATTTGAGACTATGATATAAATCTATCATTCCCCCAGGAATGTAGTGTCATAACTACACTTTATATTACTAGGAACCTTTGTGGCAGGTTGTAACTATTTGTGTCGTATTTTGGTAAAGCCATTCTTTATTACATACTACCTTATCTAACAAAACCTTTCAATATACACTGTAAAGATTAATAATTAGTAAAGATTAATAAAGACAATATAAAATTCACAATACAAAAATATAAGTAGACATTATTATATTCCAGACACAAAATTCATTACAATATATTAACTTTAGGTTAAATAGTTAAATAGCATCACCTAATTTGCCTCTCGTTGTTTAGCTGCCTGTTTACCAGATGGTAGTGTAGATTATAAATCTCATGTAGGGTTGCCTCATAGCTCTCCTTTTTTCTGGAGTCATTCGATTTCTTCTGTTCTCCCGTTTAGATTGTAGATTTCATGAAGTATTGCCTCGTATGCTCTCCTTTTTTCTACTTGCGCTGTTTCTTGTCCTCTTCTTACTGCCTTTCCTTCGTAATCCCTTGGGTGATTACCGCAAGGTAAAAGTGAGTTTCTGACGCGATGTATTATTATACTATTATTCAGTATATGGAGTAGGGCTCCCAACTTTATTTGATGAAGAAGAAAATAACTCGTCACTCAGTTAAAGTAATTTCAGTCACTTACTCCGAAAGTGATGAGACGATTTAATTTACTTTAATTCGTTTTTTATTTAAGAGTGAGTTTATCACGACAAAAGTAGCTTTGTCGCCGTACCAGTTTTTCTTGCCACTAGTACCCGAAGAGCTGATAGTACGCAGGTAACAGCGCGTTACTAGCGTAACTAACGAATTTTTACGCTGCCTCCTTCTTCTTTAGCACAAGGAGTGGTTGTAGCACTTTAACACTAGTGTTATTTTTCACACTGGTATAACACTGAAATACTTTACATCGGTATTTCTTGAAAATGTTATTAGTTATTAGAATACTTTTCACATGTCATGTGAATCTTTTCTGTTGCTTTTCCTTCCTTTTTTATGAAGTGCTGCAGGACTTCCGTATGTGAGTTGAAAGGGTGTGTTCTCCCATATGTGATGGAAGAGTGTGTTCTCCCATCGGCATTGTAGAGTTGCTCCCGTAATGTCCTTTTATCGGAAGGAGTGTGATTGGCTAGTTCACTCGCATTACATTCAATGCTTACCTAGTGATTAACACTGTATAACACTAGGGTTTCATAGTTCTGGTTTTGTACCCTCTTTATCACTGACACTGTCTTTCCAACTTTCCTTTTACTTCTCTAAAAATCTTTAAACCATTTATATTAAGTCAGTTTGTCTTCACCGTTAATAGATTTAAACATCGGTTTTCCTCCCTCTCTTCTTCAAGACCGTTCGAAGATGCCAATATTAAATTGCCCTTTTCCTATGGGATTGATAGTAAATTATCACCTATTTTCTAAGTAGATGAGGCTTGTTAATAAACTTATCCCATAGGGCAAAATAAGTCTCCGGGTTCTTTAACAATTATTTGTATATCTTAACTTGAAGAGACTTGGAGGTAATTGATTGAATTCTATTAAACTGACAAATGACTAAACGGTAAAAGTTTTTAGGAAGTAAATTAAACACAAGGAAGTTTTAAATGGGTGTACTTATATTAAAGTTCGAATAGTACAGAGTTCTAAGACTTACGCACAAGTCTTCAAATAACACAACACAAGTTTTAAATAAACTAGCGGTTGAGTAAACTTAAGGGTTTAAAATAAACAAGGGTCTGAGTTGCCAACTCACGAAACCCGTGGATGGACAAGTCCGACCAGACTTGGTCCGACCAACCAGTCTTCAAGAGACCATCGCGAACTATGAACACTTTAGTTAGGTGCCAATGGTATTTAAAGGATGAACTGGAGAGTCCAACCTTCCAGTGAGTGAATAAACTTCTGTTAAGGTACTGATAGTACTTTTCAAAGATGTTTTTCTACTCACTGCAGATAGAAATAACACACAATGCATTATTCAAATTTAACACGCTAGTGGTAATGGCTTTCTATACGATTAACATATAGATCGATCAGATTTACTAATAGTTCATTTTAGTGAAACCTGATTTACTAATAAACATCCAAATTTAAGCATACTATTTCAGAGTCCTGTTTAACCTAATACATGATCAGAAATGTTACAATTTCCTAACTATTAATTAAGTATTTCAATTAGAATAATTGAAGTACTTGCTTAATTCCTTTTAAATTAATTAAGTATTAATTTCAATTCTATCTATAGAAAAAGAACTCAATATTCTAAGTTGTATAACTGATTTACAAAGTTCATGAAGTTATATAACTTAGTACAAATTATAAAGTTATATTCTGAGTTACAAGTTATAGCTCTGGGTTACAAGTTATAAAGTTATATTCTGAAGTTACAAGTTATATTAGCGGCTTACATCAAAGCTATTCGTTTATAATTATATTCGAGCTCCTAGCGAGAATAACATGACCATAAATTTAAATAGAATTTCCTTCTAATGAACAGTGTACAAGATTAAAAAGATTATGTCTGATTAAATGATTATCAAATTATAGAAATTGAAAGATTAAGTAAAGATACAAGTTCAGCGTATTAACAATCTTCTATTGTTAATACAGAGCTACCAGTGGTTGTTCCAGAGCTACCAGTGGACACAAAGAAATCCCAAGTTGATGAAGCAAATGTGAGTACCTATTTAAAGCAATGATAGCTTATGATAAATCTTTATCACAGGATGATAAATTTACAATAATCCAAATCCTCTTCTCAATAGAAACTTGACAACCTCAATTTCTAATCACAGCATGCCCATAGTACTTCTATTGAACTCTCAAGGTGACTTGTTTTGGTATTCAGTGAATAAAATTTCTATAACCCATTATGTATTCCCATCTCCTATCAGAATAACTCTGGTACAAATGATAGAAGTCATCTACTTCAAGCAGTTATCAATGAAGAACAATCAGAAAACTTGACTGATGGAGTTTTACTTTCTTCTGAAGTAAGTGTTTGAAACCATATTTTCAATTGTATAACTGCTAGGGTATATCTTATTTTATTTACATAAAAATTTTGTGTCATCCTTTTTAATTTTCTATTATTTGTCTTTCCCAGTTAAAAGCCTCAACATCTCTTAGTTTCAACTGCAGGCTAAAATCTGGAACAAGGAGCAGAAGAGCTTCCCCTGGCATGAATTCTAAAAATGGAAAGAAAGGAGATATTCCATCTGTAAGTAATCATATTTTTACAAATCTAATAATGTATATCTGTATCAAAAATTACATATTTTAATTATTATTTTTTTTCTCAAACTTCTTACTTGGATATGATACAATTATCACTTAGCTAAGTTGAATAAAAAGTAACAGCTTTCTATTTATTCACAGCTTGGCAGTAAAGTGGTTTGCCGTCGCAAATTATTCAAGAGTCCACCCAAGGTTGTCAAATCTGAGAATGAAGACTGTGGCACATTTTCACCTGTAAGTTTAAAAGATAATTAGGTATTTTCATAACATTGATTTTCTTTTCTCGTTTCTGTAAGTTTTATTCTCTTTCTGACAGTTGGCAGCTCCTCTCAAGGTGCCCATACCTCCAATTAAGATTGTGAGGAGAAGTACTGCCAGAGTTAAGAGGCTGCCTGGGAAGAAAGTAACGGTTCTTCAAAAGAAAAGCAATAAGTCCCGTTCTTATACCCGATTGAATGTCGATGATTTTGGTGAAAGATTTGGCAGGGTTCTTGGAACAAATCTCACAGAACTTTGTAAAATTGCCCTGTTAAAACACAGATTCAATAAACCTCGATATACCAGACTGCAGAAACATCTTGCTACAAATCTAATGATAGGGTCTTCTAAAAGGGGATATAAGTTCATCTCAACACTATTCCATTTGCCATCAACTGAGACTGTGATGAAAGGTTTAAGAATGCTCAAGACCAAACCTGGCATCTCTAAGAAAGGGGCAGCATTCCTGAAGGTGAAGGTGAATCCTAAAACGGACAACGAAAAACGATGCTTCCTCCTTTTGGATGAAATGTCCTTGAGAAAAGGTCTTGGTCTAGATCAGCCTTCTGGAACTATATATGGCTTTGTTGACAATGGGAAAATAAGAACGAATGAAGTGGCATCTAGTGCTTTGGTCGTTATGGCTGTTGGTATCACCAAGAAATGGAAATACCCATTGGGTTATTACTTTACTAATAAAGTAATGCCGTCATCAGAGATAACAATTGTCGTGAAAGATACACTCACTTCCATGGAAGTGGAAGGTTTCAATGTTGTTGGTATAACAACAGATCAAGGATCAAATTTTGAACGTGCCTTCAAATTATTAGGAGCTACACCATCTTCTCCCAAAATTACTCATTTGGACAAGACATATTATGTTTATAAAGACCCGCCACATCTTATAAAGAATTCGCGTAACTTTTTGGAAAAAGGTAATTTTGTAGTTCCTGGAGGCTTTGGTACTGCAAAGTGGGACCACATCAAGAAGGTTTACCAGCATGACTGTGAAAGCAGCTTCAAAATAGCCCCAAGACTCTCCAAGAGACATATATATGGATTGAGATTTGCTAATAAAATGAAGGTAAATCTTGCTGTTAAAGTAATGTCTAATTCAGTTTCTGCAGATATTGACTACCTTGTAGCATCTGGTGAAATGGATCCAAGTTCTCTTGCTACAAGTTCTTACATCAAAAAATTCAATGATATTTTTGATGTGCTCAATTCCACTCATCAAAGAGATTCAGTGAAGCTAAGACGTCCTATCAAATTGGAATCTGCTGGTTACAAGTTGCTGAAGAAAAGCTTGGGCTGGCTGAACGAACTCGAAGAATTGAATTCAAATCGAAGAGTAAGTTTTATCAAGGGCTGGATTCAAAGCATTAATGTTATTCTTGATTTAACAGATCGTCTTGGAGAATGCAATTTGCAATTTTTAAACACTCGCCAACTTTGCCAAGACCCATTAGAGTTATTCTTTGGTAAGATAAGGCATAAAGGCAAATACCCCAGTCCATACCAGTTTGCATGTCAATATGCACAGGTTGCCACTGAATCTTTGGTTAGAGCACCAACTACTGGTAATTGCTCTGTGGAAGGAATTCTACCCAGAGAAATATCAACTTCTTTTTGTGAGAACTTGGAAGAAACTATTTCAACTTTGAAAACTTCGTATCCTGAAAAGTCACCTGTGGTCTTATAAGTTGAAGAAGATGAAATAGCCGTTGCTCTGAACTTCTCTGCGTCCACGACTGTTGGAGGAATGACAGAGAAGGATTCTTCAAGGAATGCAGCTGCATATTTCGCTGGCTATTTGGTTAAGAAGTTAAATGACTCGCACGTGAGAAAGTTCAAAAAGTCACTCAATGAATGCAGTGGATGTTGTAATATTCTAGCAAGATCCCAATACTGGAATTATCATTTGTTCACCTCTTTCAAAGAGTATGAACAAAATGATAATTTATCAGCTTCTTAGGGTCTTCGTTATTGTGACAAAACCTTTGTAAACATCATATGTCAATATGAAAGAGTTTTTTTGTATTGCTTTGATCGTCATTGTTCACTAGAAGGATTCACCGAATTCACTTTCAATTTCATCATAAATCATTGCTCTCATCCAACGCTTTGCCATGAAATCATTTTAAATGACCTGATATCTTTCTATGTAAAATGTCGATCATTCCAATGCATCAAAATTCGCAACATGGATTGGCTTAGTAGTTCTTCTGACAAATTGAAGAAGTTAACTAATAATTAATCTTCCAATTGTCCCGTTTAAATGTAGTTTTTAGGTTTAGATTTCTTTCTTTCAAATTAACTGGAAAACATTTTATTGTATGATTTTCATTAATATATTGATCTTCGTTTATTTATTATATTGATCTAATTCATTTATATTTAATTAGCTTTTCTTTTTTAGTTGAATTTTCATTAGATATATTTAAATATTTATCATAAACATTTATATTTAATTATAGCTGTTAACGTTTGCTTTGATATATTTCATAATATTGATCTCTAATTTGATATTTTATTATAGTTTTTCACTTTATTTGTATCGATATTGCTGTAAAATTGCTCTAGTATTTACATTTAATTAGTTTCTAACCGTTTTGTTGAATTTTCATTTGTAATATTTATTTTTCATTGTTGAATGAAAAATTGTTGAATTGTCATTCAGCTATGATATTGATCTCATATTTATATTTAATTAGCTTATCATTTTTTATTGTTTTAATATTCAGTTTGATATACATGTTTCAGTAAATTAAAGATGCGGTTCGGTTGATATTAAAACTGATATCAACCGAACTGTATCTTTTATTTAATGAAACATGTATAAATGAAAACTTGTTACCTTATATTTAGTTATACTGATATATATTTATACAACTGATATTAAATGATAGATGGTTTTTTTTGTTCAGTTGATTTGATGGATTTGTGTTCTATATTTCTGTATCTATTTTTAATTTCATTTGGTGATGTTTTGAGAATAATTTTTTTTAATAAATCTTTTCATCGCGATATTTCGCTTTATTCACTTCAGACAATTTTCAGTCACTGTAATTGAAAGATTACAACTGTAAATTGCCTGAAGATACTTTTAGTGAATAAAGCGAAATATCGCGATGAAAAGATTTATCATCCACTGGCTATCAAAAATTATTCTCAAAACATCATCAAATGAAATAAAAAATAGCTACAGAAATATAAAACGCAAATCAACTAAACAAAAAAGCCATCTATCATTTAATATCTGTTGTATAAATAATAATTTGCTGCCAACATATACAAATATATTTTTTGTAATTAGCTGTATTAGCTTTCCATAACTTTTCTGTTTAGTTTTTATATATCCTATTGTTTTCTATTCATCTGAAAGGAAGAGATGAGTTATTTGACTCACAAGTTGAGAAAATAGGACGTGTGTCATGCCCTCTCGATAAATTTAACCATAGAATTATTGTTTTTCCGAGTATGAAGTTGATAAAATATCACAGTTTATGCGATATATGCTGAAACTGTCTATGAATGAAGGAGAAACTGATGTAATTCTGATAAAAAAATTCTATTCCAATTTTACCATGTTTCTGGGATTCATATGATATCATTTTAATTTATTTCAACATGCTGATGTTAATTTGTCTGCCGTCCCTCAGTGTTCATCTAATTGCAGAGTGTTGACACAATAAGCGAAGTGTACTGTTTATATATTAACTAAACTGTTACGTTCACAAATCGCGCTCGGGTAAATGTGAATCTATAATAATTAAACTTGAGTTGAGCTCATAATATTTGTTTCATCCTCCTCTTATAAAGTTATGTTCATATTAGGTAGTTGTTTCATTATCCTCCTATTAATCTCTGGGATAAGTGTACATGTCAAAATAACAAATGGTTATTGACTAATACTGGTATGGTATATTGTATTTGTATTCAAGTCGCTATTTATAGTTTATACAATTGATATTTAGAAAAGGACTGTTTGAATTGTATGACTTTTTTTGTCAGTTCATAGCTTTAATCATACCAATGTAGCTACAGTGCAAAATTTTATAAATCCATGATTGATGGGAACAAAGTTAAGTGTGGTCGAGCTCGACAGTCCTTATATTTAGGGTTAAAGAACGTGATTGTTAAATAGTTAATGAAACGTGATTAGTTGTGCTATAGTTCAACTTTATATCAATAGAATTATTATCTGCAAAGCAAGTTTCATCTAGGGCAATATTAACCTGTCTGTACTTATTGAAAGCAAAGTTACCTGCTTTAATTGTTTAAAACTTTTTCTAACGCTGTTTAATTAAATTAAACGTATTCTACCTATATTCATACAAATGAAGGAAGGTGAATTTCATACTAAATCAGCCATAATAAATAGTTTGTTTTTGTGCGTTTCATACATCTGATCCGTAGTAAACAGTTGTAAATTTTTCCGCCACTGACGTCACCCGACGTATGCCTGTTCTGCAACGCTATTGGTCGGTTAGAATTTTGATATTTCGCATATGAGATTGGTCTACTCCCCTATCATTGTACTGTGGCATCATGAACATGGATGATGAATGAGTTGTCAGTGGCCTGCCCCTTTGTGTGTGGGAAAGGGAGGGGGAGTGTGTGTGGGTGGAGCTAATATTAGTTCCAAAGAGCATTAGGCTCTAGGCTAGTTTGTGTTATTTCAATTATATGGCCGGACTATTTGCACAGATATCAAAGACCTAGGTACGACTTTTGCTAAGATATTATACCCAATGGACATTTATTTTAGAAAATTATAGCAGGGTAACATTATTTTTAAATTATTTGACGATTAGTTCATTTATCTTATGAGTATTAGTTTGAAAATATGTTTATCTTAATATTTTATTTTGAAACATTTTTTATATTAATAATTTCGATGCCAGACCTAGTTTCGATGATACTACCTGACTAAAATACATTATATCTTAAAGGTCCCCTCCAAGCAAATATTTTTATTGCTTTATTTAACGAGGCTATTGTTCCTTATCATTTTGCTGCAAACCGCATCGAATTTGGTAGCATATTTTTTATTGTATATGCTTTTAAAGATTTTTAAAATCAAAACTCTACAAAACCTATTTTACTTCCGACTTACTAATTTAAGAAATTTTCAGCCTGAAGAAAAAGAATGTACACCATTTGTTTTGATTGACAACTAGGTATTAGGTTTAATAAATCCATTTAATATTCGTTTAAAGGTATAAAATTGAATGAACTTATAAAAGAAACGTTTATATACTTTAGGAAACAATTAATATCTAAAATAATTTAAATAAAGGCTTATAACGCATGGTTTGTTTATAAAATTCAAATTTGTAATTAAAACAAAGAGTGTACAATCTTCTTCTTGAGCATCATATTAGTGATTCGCTCAATTGTTGCTTACAGAGTATAAAAAAAACTTTAAAAACAAATTATTAAATATAAATTGAACCGAATTGTATGTGGTTTGCAGAATAATGATCGTAGACCTTAGTTCTATAATATTATGTTATAAACTCAATTTTTTCCCGGAGCCTGGAGAGGACCTTTAAAAATTAAGGAGCCAGACTGTTTTATCTTGATTTATTTTGCGATATAATAATTTACCTAAGAAAATACTTCCGAAAAACGGTTTATTTAAGTATTTTATAAATAGATTCGTCTTTTCTTAAAACATTTCGATCTCAATCACAATAGGTATAAAAATATTAGTGCCAAAGTTTATTTATTTTGAAGAAATAGATCAGAGACCGATTTATTTAGAATAAATATTATATTTTAAATCATATTTGCTTTAAGCTTATTATACCTCAGTACTGTTTGAAATAAAAATTACACGTGATTTTCCTATTTATAATATATTATTAGTGATTAAAGTTATTTTTTTAAATAATCTTTATGCAGGTACTGATTTTCTTGATACGATTATATTCAAATTTAGTTTTTCTTGTAACTGTTTACCGAATGACATGTTTATTTAAAGTAATTAGTTCACAATAACACTTATCACAAATTTATAGATCTCAGGTGCGTTATAATAAAATCTTTTGATTTTAGGTCCTTTTACCTAGAAAAATATAGGCACTTGGAACATTTGCAGTAGGATATTTACGTTACTACTATTTTTATTAATACTTTAGGTCTCAGTATAGCCTATCTTTTTCATTTCTTAATATTAGGTAGCTAAATTTGTCTTTTTTGTTATAAAATAATTTTCCTAAATAGTTTAAACATACCCAATTAATTCAACTTTATCATTTACTATAATTTATCATTTTGTTACAAATATTTATTGAGTCAATAATGTTCAGGAATTTGCTCTAGAATGTTCTAGTAAGTTCTTTCTGGAGCAAACCTTAAATATATTGCATCTCCTAAACTTATAACTTATGTTCAAACTTTATATTTTGTAATTAGGTTCTTTTCTTTTTATTTATCATGATTTATATAATTTTAATTCTTAATTCCTTGTATTAACTAGTGCCATTTTTATAAATAGGTAGTTATAAACGTGTGTTATTGCGCATGCGCTAAGTTGTTGTCAAGCATTCATATAAAACGCTGTGATGCAGTTGAGCCAAATCATTTCTAATCACTCATTACATAGAGCTACAGCCGGAAATCTCTCGGTAAGTTGTTCTCTTTTAGTTTATTATGTTTAAATTAAGTATATAAATGTTGTTTAATTCCTTTTTGTAATTTTATGTAGGTAGGTTGCATTATCTTTTGTTTATATATTATTGATTAGTAATATGTAGTCCCTAATTAATCTGTAATTCCTGTTCATATTACAGGCTGTGACTCTACCACTCACACATTTAATCTAATTTCATTTATATCTATTCTAAATATAGTATTCGTTCTATACAAATTTATTTAACCTACCTACCACCAAACTAAAACTAAACTATTATAGAATGGTGGCTTAATCACCCCTATAAATTGGTGACCAACCCGGAGTGACATTGAATACTCCAGAAGCTACTAAAACAAAAACGTTAATTTTTTTTAAACCTATTTACTCTACTCAAACTAAATCAGATTATAAAATTAACTAAACTACTTAACTACAGGCACCTACCTACAAATTGGTGACCAATCCGGAGTTAGGCTGAACACTCTGAAACCTACTAAACTCTTATTTAAACCTACCTAAACTAAACTACTCGATATCTACAGGCACCTACCACTAAATTGGTGACCCTCTGATCGAAATACTCAGTTTTTTCCTCACTTTCTTGAGATATTCATTACTGTTTTTCTTTACCTAACTTTAAAAATTAAATTAAATAATATAGATAGTTAGGCACACTTACAAACTACAACTAGCTGATGTCCTGCAACCTACTCGCTGAGTGATGCTAGAACTCTTTCTTCGTGAACCTCATCTACTGCCCCCCCCCCCCCTTAACCACTGCTGCTTGGTGTACAGACTCTACGACTGTACAGTACAGTCAGGCGCATAACTCCTGTACCTACCTACAACTGCTGCAAAGAAGCTACCTAAGCTACTCTCAGTCTTTTCTCCTGTTGTAGAACTGAGATTTCTCCTCTTAATCAACAGTTCCGTGAGAATTTATAATTTGAATAGCAATCCTTTATCAATTAAATTAAATTTATGCCTGAATTTATTAAATAGGTAGCATTAAATTTCTAGATTGTTTATTTAGTACCCATTTTCGTATTTCATCATCTATAGTTTAAAAAAATTGCCTCTTAACAAATGTTAGGTACCTATCTAGCCTGATCAAAATTCTTCGTGCCTATTTTTAAAATTCTTCGTCCATTATCATTAATTTTTATCTAGGAGGTAGCATATAATAGGTTATTCACTATATTTTCATAGTGAGATTTAATTTTTCTATTTGCAGTTAATTCTAAGTAATTTTCCGTTCCTTTAATCAATTCGTTAGCTAATTTTATATTCCATTCGAAAAATTTCTAAATTTCATTTTCCCTTCCATTCATTCTTATTCTTTGCATGCACTTTATTCTACTTTTCTGTATATATAAATTGACATAGCCCAATCATGGAGGACGAAGCGCCAGTACCACAACCTCCGCGTCTTGCGTTTTTACCTGAATTCCGTGCAGATATTGAATGGCTGACCCTTTCAATCCAATTAATTTCCATTGCAACACCTAACAATAACACTCACTGTTTTCTTACACTATATAGAGCATTACCTATAGACCTACAGAAAGACTATAAAACCCTTTTGTTATCTCAGGAAGCTACTACTTACAATTCACTTCAGACAGAACTTACTAATCGTTTCACAATCCCAGATCATGCGAAATTTAATGCATTATACAATTTAGAGACAATAGGTGATCGCTCACCAATGCAGTTTCTACGTGATCTGCGGCGTAAATTCACAGACGCTAACGAAACTAATCTGGAACATCTACGTTATGCTTTTGCCATGGGCATGACACCTGAATATAGAAACGTTATTTTGTCACAAGGTTCAACAAACATAGACGAGACTGCGAAAATGGCTGACGATATGTGGCACATAAATTCTAATTCTAGATTAGCTCTACCTATCAATGCTACTAACTTTCATGCCCCATCTTCTTTGTCAAATACTCAAACATCTCTTGCTTCAGTTTCCCTTTCCAGTGATAACAGTAAATTATGTGACTTAATTCTAGACTTGTCTGAACAAATGAAAACTATGAGTTCTCGCATTAATCAGTTAGAGTCCTCTCAATCAATTAGAACTACATCCACTTACAAAAGGACTCCAACACAGAACACGTACAATCACCAACAACGTTCTTCCAACAACTATAATAAAGGTTGTCCACCTCCTCCATCTGATACAGACAGGCATAATCTTTGTTACTATCATGCTTGTTTTGGACGCAAGGCCCGTAAGTGTAATGTCCCATGCGAATGGCCAAATATCAAAATTCCCCCACACCAATGCAACCAGCGTCAATGCCCGTGGGAGATCTTTGATTTAAACTAGCAGGGTGTGATATTCCTAGGAGTAGTACCATGCTGCATTGCTCAAAGCTCCTGTATATCCCTGATAAAGTCGAAAGCTGGACCTACCTTATTGACAATGGTGCATTTCTTAGTGTTATCCCCCCCTAAAGATTACGATTTGCCGGACTATGATCCCGAATTTAGACTTCGCGCTGCTAACGGCTCCGATATCAAAACTTACGGGGAACGTTGCGTTTATGTAGATATAGGGTTCAAGGATCCACTACCTTGGATTTTTACCATCGCTGATGTCAAGTATCCCATCATTGGGGCTGATTTTATTGCTCATTACGATATTATTGTGCATTTGCGTTTGCAAAAACTTATCTATCCTCGTACTGATTCATCGGTTACAGCCGCTATTTTTCCTCATCCTACCCCTACGGTTTCTTCTATTGATATGTTGCCAAACTTTGTTGAAACATTACTTAGTAAATTCCCTGACCTTACTAAAGATTTTAATACTTTAGATCCTGTTAAACATAATGTCGTGCATCGAATAATTGTAGATCCTAAACAAACCCCCTTAACAACAAAACCCCGTCGTCTTGGACTAGCTGTTCGCGATGCGGCAGAAAGCGCGATGCAGAAAATGCTCGATGATGGTACAATTCGTGTCAGTTCCTCCCCGTGGTCTTCTGGTATGCACCATGTTGCTAAGAAATCCGGTCAGTGGCGTTTTGTTGGAGATTACAGACGGCTCAATACGGTCACTAAAAAAACGGCTATTCTCTTCCTTACTTAAATGATTTTTCTACTAATCTCCACGGTCATACTATTTTTTCCACGATCGACCTCAAAGATGCATTTCATCAAATCCCTATCGCGCCAGAGGATATTGAAAAGACTGCTTTGGCTACACCGTTCGGAAATTTCGAGTACACTCTAATGAGTTTTGGTTTATGTGGAGCTGCTCAAACATTTCAGCAGTTCATAGATGAAGTCACCCGCAATTTAAGCGTTCCATCAAGCGCAGAATCACTTGAACGTAAGGTCAATTTGTTCGCCTACATCGATGATATACTGATTGCTAGCAAATCACAAAAGGAGCACGAAGAAGACCTTTCTGCACTGTTTGAACGACTTGACTCCTACGGTTTGAAACTTAATGTGAATAAATGTGTATTCAGTGCATCTGAACTGACTTTTCTTGGGCATCGTATCACTATCAATGGCACTGCACCTCTGCCAGGTAAAGTTCAAGCTATCACTGAATTCGAAAAGCCTGTAACAATTCAAAGTTTACGTCGGTTCTTAGGTCTAATCAATTTTTATCATAAGTATATACCGCATGCTGCCGAACTTCTCTCTCCCCTAACTAACCTGCTCTCTGGGCACAAATCTAGTGCAAGCAAAGCTAAAGTTCTATGGAATGATAATTCAAATGACGCTTTTCTTAATGCCAAAAGTCTTTTGTCTGACGCTACTTTACTTCATTATCCTGTGACTGGATCAGAAACTTCTATTGCTGTCGACGCTTCAAACACCGCTATTGGTGGCGTTCTACAACAACGTATTCAGGGTTCTTGGCGGCCAATTTCTTTTTACAGCCGTAAGCTTAACAAAACTGAACAGAATTACTCCGCTTTCAGTCGTGAACTTCTTGCTATCAAACTTTCGCTTAAATATTTTCTTCCTCATGTCGAAGTTTCTTCCTTTTACATACTCACCGATCATCAACCACTTTTGAGAGCAATGCACAAAAAGACTGCCCGTGATTTTCCACGTGAGGAACGTTGGTTGGAGTACATCAGTATATACACAACTGATATTCGGCATATAAAAGGTTCTCATAACGTAGTTGCAGATGCTCTCTCTCGACATCTCGATGATCAATCACCTGATTCCTCCAATGTCCCATCATCTAACCTTTTGTTGTCCCCCGAAGATAGTAATATCTCCTATTTTTTGTAATGTGCTGCAAGACCAATTACCAACAGCTCAGGCTGCTGATCCTGAGATGCCTGATATTCTGAATGGTAAATATAAGACCATTGTACTGACTAAGATCGATGATATTTATTATCACACAACACCTACGTGCAATCGTCCCTATATTCCTGTGTCTTTACGTCGTGAATTTTTTGAGCAGTTTCACAATGTTGCACACCCCGGAATTAGAGCAACTAGACTTCACATTGCCAGTAGGTATTTTTGGCCATCGATGAATAAAGTGGTAACGGAGTGGACAAGACAGTGCATTCAATGCCAAAGAGCTAAAGTGATCCGTCACAATAAATCTCAGATTCACTCTATTCCTCAAGCTCCGGCTAAATTCAATCAGGTCCATTTAGACTTAGTTGGTCCTCTTCCTATCAACAGAAACTGTCGCTATATCTTGACCATGATAGATAGATACACACGTTGGCCTGAAGCTATTCCCATTCCTGATGCTACTGCTGAGACCGTGGCTGAGGCTTTTCTCCTTCACTGGATAGCACGTTATGGTGTTCCAGCTTCAGTAACAATAGATCGTGGAGCTCAGTTTGAAGGACACTTATGGAAGGAGCTACCTGCTCGTCTTGGTTCAATGAAGATCCACACAACCTCTTATCATCCTCAAGCCAACGGGTTAATAGAAAGGTTTCACAGGCGGTTAAAAGACGCCTTTCGAGCGCATGCGGATGCTAATGCTCAACATTGGATCTCAAAATTGCCTCTAATTCTTCTCAGCATTCGAACAGCTCTTCGAACAGATGCTTATATTTCTCCTGCAGATTCTGTGTACGGCACAACCCTAACCCTCCCTGGTGACTTAATCGGTGTGACTCATCATTACCCAAACATTTCGACATATACTAATAGACTGGTACAGCAAATGCAGTCATTAGTTCCAACTCGAACGCGACAACCTCCCATTGCCTCTTCTCTCCGCCCTGCATTATCCAACTGCTCCCATGTTTTTATCCGTAATGATTCAAAGCGTGGCCTTCAACCCAACTATCGCGGGCCGTATGAAGTACTATCGCCGAAAACCTAATTATTTCACTATTAAACTTCCACGTGGGCCTGACAATGTTACTATTGACAGACTTAAAGCCGCCCATCTATCAGATGATTACCTTTCAAATCTTCCTAACACTAACTTACAGCTCAGTGATGTACCAATTCATGTCCCTACTTTGCGTCCACTGCAGCATAATAATGAACCTATTCAACCCAATGACGGTGTTGTCAGATCTCGTTACGGTCGGCAAATTCGTCGACCAGCATATCTAAACGACTATGTAACCTAAACTTATCTCATCTTGTAAATAGTTCGTTCTTATTCTTCCTCTCCTATCTCGTTATAATGTTTCTATTTTCTAAATGTTATGATTTTCTCCTTTTTTGTTCTTTTTTCGAATTTCTTCATTGTAATGGAATATAATAATTGTAAGGTATTGTTACTGTAGATTTAGTTTTAAGGCAACTTTCCCAGCCTATTAAATTATTACATATATCAAAATAATAAATGTATTTCTTTATTTTATATTAGTAATAATAGGTAAAATAGTCATGCATCCTTCATAACTTTAACCACCCATTAGTCTATCACCAGAACCTCAAACTAACTTCAAATAACTATCTTGAACATTATTTTTGGTCAACCAAACTGAGTCTCTCCTGTCTCATTTAAAAAAAACACTTTGTTCCAAAATTTCATAATAATAGTTATAGCACTACTCTCAACTACCTCTTCAAGTGTTTAACGTTGCCCATCCCTCAAGAGATATTTGCTCTCAGACCAAATGGTTTTGTCTCGTAATTTTTGCACGTTAAACATTACTATAAAGTATTCCCTTGTGTTTATTCAATCAATGGTTCACAGTAGACCACTCTTTGAGTTTTCTTTTCAAACTCTGCAACCCATAGAGCCTACAGTCGAATTATTTTTATGAACATTGAGGGTACTACAATCTAACTCTAAAACTAATTTTTGAATCTTTTGATGACTGTTTAATTCTCATGATCTCTTCAGATCTACGGGTGGTGGGGTATTGTAGTGATGCATGATCACTATCAAAATAAGTTTCTCATTCATTCTCATATTTAATCTTAGACTTCTAAAATAATTCTCATTTTTCATTTCTTATTATTAGGTAGTTAAATTTGTCTTTTTTGTTATAAAATAATTTTCCTAAATAGTTTAAACATACCCAATTAATTCAACTTTATCATTTACTATAATTTATCATTTTGTTACAAATATTTATTGAGTCAATAATGTTCAGGAATTTGCTCTAGAATGTTCTAGTAAGTTCTTTCTGGAGCAAACCTTAAATATATTGCATCTCCTAAACTAACTTATGATCAAATTTTATATTTTGTAATTAGGTTCTTTTCTTTTTATTTATCATGATTTATATAATTTTAATTTGTAATTCCTTGTATTAACTAGTGCCATTTTTATAAATAGGTAGTTATAAACGTGTGTTATTGCGCATGCGCTAAGTTGTTGTCAAGCATTCATATAAAACGCTGTGATGCAGTTGAGCCAAATCATTTCTAATCACTCATTACATAGAGCTACAGCCGGAAATCTCTCGGTAAGTTGTTCTCTTTTAGTTTATTATGTTTAAATTAAGTATATAAATGTTGTTTAATTCCTTTTTGTATTTAATGTAATTTTATGTAGGTAGGTTGCATTATCTTTTGTTTATATATTATTGATTAATAATATGTAGTCCCTAATTAATCTGTAATTCCTGTTCATATTACAGGCTGTGACTCTACCACTCACACATTTAATCTAATTTCATTTATATCTATTCTAAATATAGTATTCGTTCTATACAAATTTATTTAACCTACCTACCACCAAACTAAAACTAAACTATTATAGAATGGTGGCTTAATCACCCCTATAACTCTACCTAAATATAATAAAACTAATTCCAAATCAAGTATCATATACGCAGCACCGGAACTGTGGAATACTATTAACAACAACTTTAAACATTTCAAATCAATAGATACATTCAAATTGAATTTTAAAAAGAATTTTATAGATTCTCAATTGACCATTTCTTATATAGAATCCTCTTATTTATCCTACCATCAAACCTTCTAATTAACTTATTGAAATAATACAATTTACAATAATAGTCATTTTAATAATTCATCTTTATATCCCTTGTTGAATTTATTAAAAAAAATTGTCCTTCCTTATTAAGGATGTCCTTAAAACTGTAAGCTTTCCCGGGCCATGTGGCTCCTCTTTTTATTTTTTTTAAATGCAAATTTTTTTCAATGTAATTTTTTTTTCAATGTATTATTTTTTTCAATGAATTTTCTTTTAAATGTATGTATTAGAATATATAGTATACTTTTGTTTGATAATTAGAGGCCCTGGCCTTTGATCTATTGTAAGAGGGTACTGTAATATTATGTAGAAATATATTCAATCTGTTAAAATAAGTCGGTATTCCATGCATGTAAATTGGTTAGCAGCATTATATAAGATATCATCAAATCGCTAATTAGTCTTTAGAATTTATTCTTCAGAAATGCTCCCTCGTTTTATTGGCTAAATAAAAACATCACAGGTTCCGTATGTAATCTATATATTGATACGGGAATATATTTATACAAATCTACTTTCCTATTCAAAAGAGCGGTTCTTTAATAGGAAAATATTACCCGTTATTAGATTACTGCTAGAGAATTTAATTAAAATTAATATTAGTGCATTGGCTACTTGTGTATACTTTCCCATTAAAATTAACAATTTGTCAATGATACGTATATTGGTGTAGGGGAGAACCGGGTGAGTTCGTACAGCAGGTGAATCCGTACAGTGCCATAACTCAACACCTGTTATGTTCTAACCCGTTCAAATTTGAGTGATCCTATACATTATAATATAAATAAGTTTTAAACAAGTTTCAGCGTGTTACGGTGTAGTATGTTCATACGGTGAGAGGTCATATATTTTCAGCACTAAAATGTAATTTTCTTACTACTTGAGCTAAACCATAGCAATTACAATTTACTATCTAAAAACTTTATATGGAATACAAGTATTCACTAGGATGTTCTTTACGTCTGTAAACGTTAACATTTAGTTAAAACTCATTAATATCTGAGGTATTCGATTTTTAAAATAAACTGGCGGTGTGGGGTGTAATCGTAAAAATATGTACAGGCACATCCTCCTCTGTACGGTTTCACCCTAATATGTACAAATCCATCTCTATTTATTTTTCATATATGCCTCGAGTATATACACGTAAAAGAACGGAACAGTATTATTCCTGTGATGTGGAACAGGCATATAACGTATGGGAAGATTCAACAGCAGTACGTAACGATGCTAAATTGCCTGCTTCACCGAGCCTTCTCTTACTTCACCATCCACCGATCTTGCTCCTGCTCCACCATCCACCGAGCCTGCTCCTACTTCAACATCCACTGAGCCTTCTTCTGCTTCACCATCGACCGAGCCTTCTCCTACTTCACCTTCCACCGAGCCTGCTCCTACTTCATTATCCACCGAGCCTTCTCCTGCTTCACCATCGACAGAGTCTTCTTCTACTTCATCATCCAGCGAGCCTCCTCCTGCTTCACCATCCAGCGATCCTTCTTCTGTTTCACCATCCACCTAGCCTTCTCCTATTTCACCATACCGAGCCTGTCCCTGCTTCACTATCCACCGAGCCTGTACCTTCACCATCCTCCGAGCCACAACCAGGCCCCTCTAGATTAAATGATTAATTTTAAGGAACATGTTTTGAAGAGATTCATGTATTCCCAAAGGCTCCTCCTAGAAAGAGCAACAGCAGAGGCAGATAACCAAGAAGGTCAATGATAACAGCTGATACCCTAGAAAAAGAGTTACTGAAAGAGAAACAAATTTAAAAAAACGCAATTTAACCAGTGGGGAAGCGTAGGCTAATAATGGATATTGATGCTCTATAATCTAGTTCGGACGACATCGGTGATGAAGCCTTTTGTGATTTTTTGTTATTTCAAAAGGACTTCAGTCAATTTTAAGGAAACGACATTCAAGATTTTTGTAATATTTTCCATAAAGTATGTGAAATTCTTACTGAATTTTCCCTTTTTCCCTCTTTTTTTAGCACTGTACGGAATGATACTCTGCTTGTACGAACTCACACGTACACACGATAACTTCTCATTAAAATCAATATTATGAGAGAACCATAATGTTTTCAATAATTTAGTTTAAAGTTATAAGCAGTTGAATACCTAAAGATTTGATTGTGAGTTAGGTCGAACTTGTATCCCGAATAGTTAAGATTCTATAAGCCTTGAAAGGAAAAATGTACAAACTCACCCGGTTCTCCCCTAACCAAGAAAAATTACACATGATTCATGTTTCCAAATTTAGTTTTTTAATGATTAATCACTATTATATTATGCCATGTTTATATCCTTGATCAAAATATTTTTTTTTTCACATAGACTAATACTTTTAAAATTGAAGAAAAATAAAAAATAATAATATCCTACCAATATATTCCCGTGCATTATATATTTCCTATTTAATTATTGAAGGTGGAACATGAAATATACTTTGTATTTATGTATCCACATCGGTCTTTATTATATAGAGAGATTATATTTTAACTAGTGTACTTACCCATTAAGAATAACGTGTTTTCAATTACATCACTATCAATATTTGTGTAATTTAACTATCCACACACAGAGAAAGTAATAGTTGAATGCAATCAAATTTGATTTTTTTTTATATTTATATGAATGGTTTGATTTTCCCCTACCTACGTGGTGAGTTGCAGGTACAACTTAAAAGTAGTTAAATTGACGTTGGTTAAAACAAAACAGTCGTTTTGACTCACTCCTAAACTTAAAAAAAGTAACCTTAACTCTCATAGTAAGTTAATTTATACACCAGATACATTGGATTAACAGTCTTTGTGAGTTACTACAATACACTCTGTCGTAGTTGTATCAACATACGTTAAAACTCTCAAAAAAGTAACTTTTAACTCTCATAGTAAGTTGATTCAATCCATAAAATGAATTGAATTAACTAATGTTTGATGACACACCACGTCATAGTTTTTTTAACACACAAGAAATAAATTAATTCAATGCATAAATTGATGACCCATTAGATATGACCCGTATATATTTTTCTCTTTGTGCACACTTTGGTCCATACACCCAGATTTAATTGAAGTTATTAATTGAAAAACGACAATATTATTAAAATTTTACTATAGACAGAGAGACATAGAGTATATAAGTTATGACTTATGAGACAGAGATTGCAAATAGTTCTTTATAAACTTACAATGTAGATTTTAAATAATTTCTAATTCATTTAACATATAGTTACAATATACAGACACACAGACAAATAAAGATAAGGAAACTATTTATGGGTGGTACGTTCTTCTTATCTATATAAAACAGGTTTATAGATAAAGTCTTATCTTAACGTTCATATGCAAGGTGAACAATAAAAAACTGATAGAAAGTAAATGCTTATAACTCAAAAAGTAAATGGTGGAGAAAGATGAAACAAAAAATAAAATAAATTACTTTATTCTCAAGTTTTTTTTATATCAAAGAAGTTAAAAAACTATCGAATTAGGGAAACAGATATCTCAATTAAACATAATAGATATTTCGTCATCACATTTCCCTTGAATCCCCCTGCCAAGTCATTAAACAATCATGAAGTCAACATAAAAGAACCATAGCGGATCCAAGAGTAAGGTACTGCACTCTAATGTGGTTACCTCACCCGCAAACGGGTGTCACAGGTACATTTGGCCTATAACTTTTTTATTTAGGCAGCTATAAAGTTTTAACTTATATGATGTTTGAACTATACTAATACCGATAATATCCAGTGAAAATATCGTAAATTAATTGAAATTTGAATTAGTAATAAGCAGAACAAACTTCGAAAATTGATGTACCTGAGACACCCGATCTGGTGTCATAGGAACATTTGTAGTTTATTTCTGATAAATATACTGTTATATGTATATCGGGGGGCGTGCCACCCCCTTTCCCGAACCCCCCTGCCAGGTCATCAAACAATCATGAAGTTAACATAACAGAATTTGTTCAATAAATGGACAAAAATGAAGTGTTTGAGAAACCGTTGAACACACAGAAAGTGACAGTTCAGTGCGGTTTGAGTTCGCATAGGCCACGCATGGTCAATATTTTTGTAAAGATGTAGAGACTAAAATGTTTTTTTGTAAACACTGACGAATTCATTGAAATGGTAAATACGGTAATGACTGTCGACAATCATCCTGACGTTTGGTTCCATTAGGTGATTAGGACACTGCAACTGCATACACGTTCTTATCTGCACTAGATTGGTTGAAAAATCACTTCGAGGACAAGATTATTTTGCACCGAACAGTTTTCCCTTGCCAACTAAGTCCATTGACCTTTCACCTTTGGATTTTGTCTCTGATATATGTTAAAGAGAAGGTATTTGAATTGAAACCGAACATGATCGAAGACTTGAAGTAGGTAATACGTGAAGTAATCAAAATATATTAGTTGCAATAATCGCTAATTTTGAAAGCACAGCGGTGGCGATTTTAAGTGCTTGTTATATACTGAATAAAACTTGAGAATATATTCTTGCTTGTGATTGCTTTTTTACCTCTCTACATCTATTAGTTTTGAAGTTATGAGCATTTACTTTTGACCAGTTTTTTATTGATCACCCTGTATAAAGACTTATCTTATCCTGTTGTTGAATTCTTTTAGAAAATGAGTCCTCGCCTCTTCTGAAGTATCTGGCTTTGCCTTATCTTATCCCTTATCTCATCCCATATATTAATGCGATGACGTGTGTGTTAGTGTATATTACTTACTATACACTTACGAGATGTCCCAGAAAAAAGTGTACTAACTTTAAATTAGTATATTTCAACAACCAACAACTATTGAAGATACAGTTTTCTTTTCAGTATCATTTTGTTTGTTGAACCCTTCTCCATCCTCAGTTTTAACTTTTCATAAAGTTTTAGCGATTTTATTAATGGGTGGTGCAAATGGCTTTGGGCGAAGGGTCAGAAATCGGACAATGAATTAAGTTCAAAAATAAAAACTAACTTCATTAGACAACCATCTCACAATAAAACAGATTCATTTCCATGTTTTAAAAGCATTCTACAAACTCTTCCTTTAATAAAATATTGAACATATGGAGAAATATGATTATTAATGACTATATATTCAGTTTAATAAAATCGTTCATATATGATATAACGCTGATTGAGAGTATTCATTAAATTGGATGTTTCTTCATTATGTAACATAAATATTACTGTAATATACATATTTTCCTTGGGACTACATCTTTATAATGGTCCTTTAGCAAAATAATGCTTGAATAATGTAGCTACAAGACAAACAAAAATATTATTTTCAAATTAAAAAATTTCACATTAAATTTTTTTATTCAAAGTATATAAGATTACAATAAATTTTATACATAAATAAAAATTGAGTTTTAAAACACTTTTGAGTCAACTTACCTAAAATTAAAAAATAAATAAAAAACATGCAAGTTCACAAAAATTAATACATATACGTAACTACAAACATACTTTAATTTATTCATTATTCGATTTTTTATTAACAGAGAAATAATCACCATCCATTAGAAGAAATTTCTACAAAACACATTCTATAGAATGTGTTTTGTAGAGATTTCTTTACGCTTAACTATAGCTATTAGCTGGCACTAGGACTTTTCCCCGCCGGACTTTTCCCAACCGAATAAAAAAATAGTATTTTGGGCAATTAAATTATAATTTGATAAAACAAACCATTTATCAATTGAAGACACATTTTATTAACAGACATACACAATAATACAGTCTTATTTTTAGCTTTGATTTCCGTATGTGTCGATATTGGTCGTTTATATTATAAAATTATATTATTTTTTTCTGACGTGTCCGAAATTGTAGAACCAACCAATAAGTTGAAACTTAGTACCCTACTACCAAAAATATTTCATAGAGCATAAAATTGCTGTTTGTTAAATGTAGCACAATAATTATAGAAGTCTAAGTATCTATTAATTACTCACCTATACTGAGTGAGAGTTAAACTATGGATGGATTTTAAAACATTTAATAAATGCACGACTTTAAACTTTTTCATCACAGTCACAAACAATGAAAGACTGTATATTATTAATAATATGCTTATATATGTAGTACTCTAATAACTCTAAAACAACAAATTTTCTTTCTATAACTCATAGAAAATAAATAAATAAATACCTTCGCCTCCACTTTGACCCGTTCTCTCCCAAAATTTAAGAAACTGCTAATTGAATAATAACCAATAATCCCACCAAGTTTCATGCAATATGGTTCAATACTTTTTCAGTTATCGAGTTATAAATGACCTTGACCTTTTACCGGATCGCTTCCAAAAATTCTACCAGATCGTTCCTGGACAGTGACCAATAGTCCCATCAAATTTCAGACAATTTAGTTGATTAAATTTGGAGTTATTGAGTTGCAAATGGCCTTGACCTTGATCTTTTACCTATGACCCAATCACTCTCAAAATATAACAAAATGGTTCCTGTTAATTGACCGATCGTCCCACCAAGCTTCATGCAATATGGTTCAATATTTTTTGAGTTATAAATGACCAGGACCTTGAACTTTGACCAGGTTGCTCCTAAAATTTTACTAGCAGGTCACTGGACATGGACCAATCGTTTCACCAAATTTCAGGCAATTTGGTTAAATACTTTTTCAATTAAGCGAATAACAAGATGGTAAATAAATAAATAAGTAAATAAATAAATAAATTCCGATGAAAATATGACCTTCCCGCATTCTGCGAAGGTAATAAGGCAAAATCAGACTCACTGGAGTAAGTAGTTCATTACTTATGATCGATCAATGAATTGTATATGTATAGTACATTCAATTCAAAGTTAGCTAATCCAACTTGCTAATTAGTCACAAAATATAAAGAAAAGCTACTATTTTTGTGTTGGCAGGTACATCTCGTCTGGTGTTCCAATGGAGGTGATGTTCATCGACTTCCAAGTTATTCGAGTGATGCCCGTACCAGTTGACCTGAACTACTTTGGTCACTTCTCTCTCAAGACATCCACCAGAAAAGTCATCTTTCCAGATCTGTTAGACAGGTACTACGCCAAGATGGAAGCCATTCTCTCTGACGATATTCCCTTCACCAAGGACCAATTTATGACGGAGGTGCAGGGCAATGACACGGGTTTGTTTTACGGTATTCTGCTGCTGCCTTTCGCCATTGCCTTCATTGAGAATCTGGGCGGCAGTGACCAAATCCTTACGTCCTCCACTCAGCAGCAAATGATTGACATCATTCAGGAGTTGGGGGAGGAGGCACACAGAGTCAAAATATACGAGAAATACGACAATATTCAGGAGCACCTGTATAAATGGTGAGGATTCAGGCATAAAATTAAATAATTTTCAAATAAAGTTTTCTGATGTTTCGTTCATATGTGTTTAATTTCACACGAAATGTGGTGTATAATACAATCTATAGAATTAATAATAGACTGATTTTTAATACACACCTGTATTAACTTACAAATAAATGAGTTAAAACAGTAAAATCAATTTCCCCATATTGAACTGTGTAACAATGGTTTCCATGAGTCGATAGCTTAAATTTCATCTTGAAAAACAAAACTATTTGATATCGGTATTTTATATTCATATGTCAAATCACAAATGTTAAATATTTCATATGAAAATAGAAAGAACTTCTTTGGGTATTTACTTCCTTATTATTTTATTTCCTTGAAGAGTAATATTATTGAATAGAAAACCAGTTCAGAGAATTTGAAATCCTATACAAAATTATGGATGATCTGACAAATAAGTCTTTAGTTTTAGTAAAGATATCATACTACAATAAGATACACTACTCGCAAATCTCTGTTTCATAAGGTTTTTGTGCTGCCATTTAGGTTTCATAGCGGTAAATAGAAATGAAAAATATAGTAAAGACAATGGAGGTATGTTGTTTGCGTGACGTCATAATAGCAACACTAAAATCGTATTTAAGACAATTGATGAAGCTGAAATAAAATAAACTGATTAGTAAATTCCATTAATTGTTATTTGTGTTTTGCCTTGATGATGTCACTGTCACAAATCACTCTATTTGTGACAACGGCTCACTAGGTTGTTTCTAGACAAAATATTGAGCAGCAAAAGCTTTATTCTTTAGTACCTACCCTAGTATGATTACTAATATTTATAGTCGCGACAATCGAATGATTTTTGGTCGTGATGAAAGCAAGGCGACCTTTAAAAACAAAATGAAGGGTTTAGCAATTTAAATCTACAACTGCTTTTTAGCATATCGATTAATAAACAGTTTTTACAAGGTTACATTCTTCAATTTTCTTCAATGTGATTTTAGTGTTGCTGTTATGACGTCATGCACACAACATACACCAATTGTCCTCACAATATTTCAATTCTAGTTCCCGCTTTTGAAACCAGATGGTGCCACAACGCACTTTTAAAATAGAATAATACAATAGTATAAAAATCACGGTACAGGAACATAATCGGGTATAGTACCTAGCAGACGACACATAAATATGACGTCACCACAACAACACATTCCTTGTTTGTGACCGAGCGGCCCATAATTCCTCGTATTTGCATGTTAATATCGAGAAGTTTGAAGTCATTTTATAAGGGTTTCGTACAAAAGAAAAGCGAAAATGGCGATTGAACCTTAAAGTTGAATATATAGATATAATTCAGGTGTGTTTTTATTGTTAATTTCTTTAACTTATCTATAAAAAATAGGGTCTTGAAAATATGCTAGATAGGAGCGTTAAGTAGTGCTAGTTAACTGCTAAATTGTACTTCCTATGAATAACAAATAAGGAAAAAAATAATGGAATACAATTTAACCAATGCCTAGTTAGTAATTGATCAGAAAAACATTAAATTTAGAAGTGCTAAGTTTAAGAAGGTTTTTCCATATTTCAAAGTGTGGTCAGAGTCGCCATTTCCAGTCATCCGGTGGTCACGTCAAACTATATATTCTATCAGCTGATTACCATACCCTATGTTACTGTATCCTGATAAAAATAACGTATTTTATAATATACCTTCTAAACATACTAACATTGAGATTGAATGCTTTTGGTCTCATATCTCTTAGTCTTGAATTCATATTTTTTGGAGTAAAATAATAGTATAATAACAATATCATTTCTATTAAATACTTTAAAACATACAAACAATAAAATATTTCAGTCTCATGTCTCTTGTTCTGTTGGTCGTATTATCATATCGTTGATCTGCGATGAGAAAGAATAAATAAATAGTTAGTATAATACCCAATAAACATAAAGCTAAACAAATGTGCAACCTAGTTAGGAGTTCCCAGAACTCTAACACTGTATCCAACCTTCCCCTACAGCCGCTCAACGCTCACCTAGGTTGTGATTACACAACTGTGATATGACAACTGGAACACCCTAAATGCACTAGGGGTTAATGGAGGCAAATTGCAAAGTTACAAACCTTAGCTTGCTTGCTATAACAGAGCAATTAAACACTTAGTTGGTTACTTCTACAGTAAGCCAACGTTAATACTTCAAGTACTTACACTGCCTACCTTAATTTAGGCAAGTAACAAAGGTTATTTTTACACACAATGCTAATATGACCTTGGACGCACGGAAAAAAGGACACACACATCCAGTACGAATTATCGGGTCACAATATGTTCAGAAAGTAGTGACGTATATAGCTTCTCTATAGCTATAATATTCATTTGCACTACATTAACTCCCTACCTCGACATTTGGTGGCGCTGTGAGAACATGCAGAACAGACCGGGCAACATCTTCATCTTTGAGAGCTTCAAACCTAGAGTATATTTTGTCAGCTTCCTCTTGACTACCCATCATAGTCCTGATGAAGTCTGTTTCTACCAGACCGGGACTGATTGACTGAAAAGAAATTAATTATGGTAGTTCAGGAGACGACAAGTAGGTTATACATCATCCGAAACACTTATTGGTCAATCTTCAGATGTGTTCTATTGTCAGTTACAACCTAGATAATAGTTGTGGTGTTCACTGAGCATTCTACACTGTCATCATGACAATTTTCAAACGGTACTACAGTATGTCAGTGTGGTGAATATTGACTGTGCCACTCAAAGTCTCATTCCAAGGAAGTTATATTCTGTGGGTCAAGCAGTGAGAAGAGAAAATGTTTGCCATATGACTCGCTCTCAAAAAGAAAGATACAGACCTATATCACTCCTCTCCACCCCATCCAAAATACTCGAGAGGCTAGTTCTAAACAACATTTCACCACACATCCCACTATCCCCCTCACAACACGGCTTCAGATCCCAACACTCCACATCTACTCTTCTTACCCACCTCTCACAGACAACACTCGAAGGCTTGAACTCCAACAAACCTGCGGATAGGACAATTATAGCTGCCATAGACATTAGTAAAGCCTTCGACACGGTACCCAGACACCTACTAATTAACAAAATACTCAACACACACATCCACGACTCATATAAAAAATGGCTTGCCAATTATCTCTCAGGCCGCTCTGGCAAAACACTTTACAACGGCAAGTCCTCCAGAGCACTTCACTACACTGACGGGGTACCGCAAGGCTCCGTACTCTCACCTACACTCTTCAACCTATACCTTCACGACCTCCCTACGCCAACACACACCTCGGTTTACACTCTTTCATACGCAAATGATGTCACCATCATCTCACAACATCCCAAACACGAGACCGCCGCCAACAATTTACAAACATACATCCACTCACTAGAAGACTGGCTAGAAACAAACAGATTAAAGGTCTCCGCAAACAAATCTTCTGTCACCTTAGTTACACCCTACACCCTTGAATACAGAACCCATCCAAACATTACACTCAACAACACCCCCCTTCCCATTAACAACACGCCGAAAATCCTTGGAGTTACACTCGACCGCGGCTGGACGTTCAAACACCACATAACCGACATTAACAACAGAGCAAAACAAAGACTGAACGTCCTCCGCGCACTCACTCACACAACTTACGGACACTCCAAGGAAGACATAACAACACTCTACAAACAGTTCATCAGACCCATCCTCACCTACGCCCACACAGCCTGGTCACCTGACATATCCAACACCCACCTACAGACACTCCAAAAAACACAAAACACCGCACTCCGCATTGCCACCGGTTGTACACAAACAACACCCACACACCACCTACACACAGAAACACGAGTCCTACCTCTCACCTCACACATGGACATGAGGGGCACACATTTTTACACTTCTACACTAGACCCCTCACATCCCCTACACTACATGCAAACTGAGAGGAGGACACCACGCACACTACACATCACCCCCTCCACACACTACAGACACATCTACACCACTCTCCCTCCCACACCCGACAACACTTCTCTTCACAAACACATACACACCACTTTTACACAAAGAGCTCTAGCCTCCTTCCTCCCTAACAAACTCCTTGGGTCTAGGCCTCCAGCCATCGACCCTAGTGAGTCGGCCATGTCTCGTCGTGATAGGGTCACCCTATCACGTCTGTGATGTGGCCACCATCCTTCTCTTCCTTACTACATGCACAGGATTGGGAGATCGGACTCTGATCGGTGCGACTTCTGCCAAGCCGACCAGGGCGCGATCTCTCACATTCTCACACAATGTCCGTCACTACACCAACACAGGACTACACACAACATTCACTCACTGGAGCACCTTTGGACCCATCCTCAGGCAGTTATTAACTTCCTGAGTGATGCGGGTTTCCCTTAGGCCCACACACTCCCACACAGTGCCTCGGGTGGCTGAAACCCGGGGCGCCCCTGGCCGCCCCTCCGTCCCGGCGAGGATGTTGGGGAGGTTAATCAACAACAACAACAACAACAACAACAAGAGAACGGGAAATTGCAGTCATGCTGCCACTCTCCGTAAGTGTGGTCATTCGAACAAATATTGTCCGCTTCTCAATTTTAGTGCGAAAACAGCGTTTCATGGTGAAATTCTACACTTTGTGGTGAATCCCACAAAATGTAGAATCCCACAAAAACGGCTTTAGTAGCAAATCAATGACTTGATAGCATTAAAAAAATATCTGCATTGAACAATATTTTTAAAACTCTGTACTTAGTGGTAGTAATATTTTAATTTTTAATCTTAGAGGTAGCTACCGCCTATTCAGCTCCTAAATATTCAAAATGGTGCGCCGATGATGTCTAATATAGTTACTTTTTGTGACTAAACTCTCACTAGTGCATTAAAGATACAGGATATGGAGACTGACAGAAATAAATAATAATTCACGCATATCCTAATATGACTCACATATATCCTAATGTGACTCACGGATATCCTAATGTGACTCACTGATATCCTAATATGACTCACTGATATCCTAATATGACTCACGGATATCCTAATGTGACTCACGGATATCCTAATGTGACTCACTGATATCCTAATGTGACTCACGGATATCCTAATGTGACTCACGGATATCCTAATATGACTCACGGATATCCTAATGTGACTCTTGATTTGCCTCAGTTCTCTCCTGAGTCCTTCACTGAGTGCTGTGAGGGCGTGTTTGGTGCCGGTATAGAAGTGAAGGCTGGGGTGATCATCGATGCGGTGTCCTGAGACACTGAAAAAGGGAACAGTTACTTACGAGTTGTTAGGTTGAGTGATAAGTTAAAAAAAGGAATATTTCAATAGAAAATAAATATTTTTAAGGCAAAATTAATGAACATAGATGGGTATTCCGAACAAAGGTTTGCTAACCTATATTCATGAATTATCTTCGGACTTACCAATGGGTTCGGAAGTGCACGCTTCACTTCTGATATTTATCTCGGTCTACATTTTTTGATCTATCCAAGGTTGCCGATTTACCTCTTTTTGAACTAAATTCAGCTCATTTCTTATTCCGTTAGCTTTAAATATAATCAATCTAGCTCTTAGCTTTTAATAAGCTTTTTCATAAAATTTTAATTTCTTTTTAATCAAACAAATGGAAATGTTTCAAACAGAAGCTGAACTTGTTCAATTTGCGTTTTGAACATCTACTGTTACAATCGCCCGCTGGTGTATTATGCTTCTGTTAGATGCGTGCTCTCCTGAGATACGTGCCTATATGAAGAGGAGAGTTATTGTGAGCGTGGTGTTATATTACTTCTCTCAGTACTAAGTGTGCCACGATAGTGAGAGTGAATGGGTAGCACTTGATTATGTATGCATGATAAAATCCATAGTGTAAATGTTTTACATATCATCATAATATAATGAGTGTTTGAAATTTGGCAGTGGTATATATTTGTATCATATTGTCTTACTGTAGCCTGTCAATGACTAGGTAAATCACCGAATAGGAATATATTATGATATTAAGCCAATTTTTTCCAGCTTATTTATCGATATTTATTCACAATATCCATTGAAAAAAATAAATAGGTTATGAGTTATGACATTAAGCAAATCGGTTTAAAAAATATTTTCCACCATCTTTCGAATTTCTTCGATTTCAATTCTCATGGTGGTCATATACAGCAATATGTAAAACCACTTCCATGAAAGATAATAAAGTTTAATATAGGGGAGAACCGGGTGAGTTCGTACATTTTTCCTTTCAAGACTTATAGAATCTTAACCATTCGGGATACAAATTTGTTCTAACTCACCATCGAATCTATAGGTATTCAACTACTTATAACTACAAACTATATTATTTAAAACCTTATCTTAATATCGATTTTAATGAGATGCATTTGTGTGTACGAACTCACTCGGAAGTGCGGGTGAGTTCGTACAGGCAGAGTATCAATCCGTACAGAACCAAAATAGTGAAAAAAAATTCAGCAAAAATTTCATATAATTTATGGAAAATTTTACAAAATTTTTGAATGCCATTTCCATACAATTGACTAAAGCCCTTTTGAAATAACAAAATATCATAAAAGGCTTCATCACTGATGTCTTCCAAACTAGATTATAGAGCATCAATTTCCATCGTTAGCCTACGCTTTGCTTTCTTGAAATTTGTTTCTCTTTCAGTAACTCTATTTATAGGGAATCAGTTGTTATCATTGACCTTCTTGGTTATCTGCCTCTGCTGTTGCTCTTTTTAGGAAGAGCCTTTTCGAATGGCCGGAAGTTTTTAAAAGATATTCTTAAAAATGAAACATTCAATCTAGAGGGGTCTGGTTGTGGCTCGGTAAATAGTGAAGTAGGAGAGAGCTAGATGGATGGTGAAGCAGGAGCAGGCTCGGTATGGTGAAGTAGAAGAAGGCTCGGAAGATGGTAAAGTAGGTACAAGCTTGGTGTATAGTGAAGCAGGAGCAGGCTCGGTATGGTGAAGTAGGAGCAGGCTCGGTGGATGGTGAACCAAGAGCAGGCTCGATATGGTGAAGTACGAGAAGGCTCGGTGGATGGTGAAGTAAGAGCAGGCTCTGTGGATGGCACGTTATCTACTTGGCTGCGCTGATAGTGATTTGAACTATTCTCGGCAAATTCTGGAATAGCGTCGTCCATTAATATATCATATATCGCTGGTAAAAACTTTCTTTTCTAATTTATGCTCATCAAATTCTGAACCATTTCTGGATCTCTTTGTGGAATCTTACAGCGTCATCGGAGGAGCTTTATACAATTTTGCAGCCAGCTTTATGTACTGATGTTCCATTTTTCCATACTTTATATGCCTGTTCCAAACTTAAACATCACAGGAATAATACTTTTCCGTTCTTTTACGTGTGTATAATCGAGGCATATATGAAAAATAAATATAGAGGTGAATTCGTACATAATGGGGTGAGACCGTACAGAGGAGGATGTGCCCGTACATATTTGTACGATGACACCCCACACCGCCATTTGTATTTCAAAATGGAATACATCTGATATTAATGAGTTTTAACTAAATGCTAACGTCTACATACGTAAAGAACATCCTAGTGATTACTAGTATTCCATATAAAGTTTTTAGATAGTAAATTGTAATTGCTATGGCTTAGCCCAAGTAGTGAGAAAATTACATTTTAGTGCTGAAAATATATGATCTCTTACCGGAGAAATAAACTACACCGTCACGCCCTTAAACTTGTTTCAAACTTTTTGTTATTATAATTTATAGGATCACTCAAATTTGAACGGGTTAGAACATAACAGGTGTTGAGTTATGGCCCTGTACGGATTCACCTGCTGTACGAACTCACCCGGTTCTCCCCTACACACTACAAATTAATAAAATATTTAATCTGTTTTGTATTTTATTTTTCTATTTGAAAGACATATTTATAATATTTAAAACAAATAAATGGAATACTATTGTAATTATTATTTTAAATCGCATTATTAAATAATAAATATACTAATAATCTTCTGTTATACTCTGCCACCATAATTAACTGTACTTTGCATATATTATCAATGTATGAACACAGAGCAAATCAATGGAAATAAACGCCACGCCCACAATTAACTCTTCGGCTCAAAGAAGCACGCATCTCACAGAAGCATGATAAACCGGCCTATCACTATATAGAGAATAATACCTTTTCACAAATAAATTGTTTCAAATTATATTAATAATTACTTTTTCTTGTAATAATTTGTTTAATGAATAATGTAGATACATTAAAAAAGAATTTCTTAAATAAGAAAGCTTTAAATTGAGAATATGAAGGAGTAAAATGTAGGATTGAAATGTTCGGAAGGTAGCTATTGCTGGAATTAAAATTCGGAGGTTCGCGGACAAATGTTGAGGAATGTCACCCTCACCAGTTGATGTTAACCATGTACCCTCACCTGTTGATGTTCATCATATACCACTCACCTGTTGATGTTCACCATGTTTCCTCACCTGTTGATGTTGACGATGTGGCCATCATCAATGCCCCTCTCCCTCATGGTTTGCACAGCTAGTTTAGTGAGCAGACACACAGCCACAACATTGAGGTCCAACATCGCGCGCCAGTCCTCCGTACTTCCCTCCAGCAGACTCTTGTTGAAGCTAATGCCTGCGTTGTTGACGACTACGTGAGCAGGTCCTAGCGTACCAACCACTTCCTTGAACATCGCCACCACCTAAAGGCAACAAACGTACGTTAATGGTTACCTAAAAAGTATGTATATACTATGTGAGCAGGTCCTAGCGTACCAACCACGTTCTTGAACATTGTCACCACCTAAAGGCAACAAACTCGTTAATGGGGACTTAAAAAGTAGGAATGTTCCATGCCATTTTCCTTCGTTTGAATTTTACTAAATTTCTAATAGAATTTTTTAGTAACAGATTATAAGATCAGTTCTTTGGATAAGTTAAATGATTGTTCAAATTATATGTCTTTACTTCATTTAACGTTCATGACAGTCTTCACTTCAAGATACCTTTAAGCTACTCCCAATCACCTGCTAGACCAAAAGAGAGATAACAAAAATGAAATGAAAAATTTACCTGGGTATTGCTATCTAGTACGCACACTGAAAGAGAGCCCAAAGAGAGAAAGAAAGATTGCAAGATAGTCAAAGATAGAACTCCCCTCTCAGGTGATTTCTCGCCAATCTCTCTTACTGTTGAGTAGTTTAGCGTCAGATTGCACACGGTTAGGTGTTAGCTACATCAGGCAAGCTCCGCTATGGATGTGAAACTACTAATATGCAGTATTACAAGCTGACTACTCTCTTTTGGTGTACACGGGTACCATCTTTCTATCTTACAAGCCTTCTCTTAGTGTGCGCGTGGCCTTAGACACTTACCTCCATGTCCTTCGTCATATCACACCGCATAGCAGTGAAGGTTCCTTTAGAGGTGACACTGTTCAGCTCATCAGACAGAGTCTGCGGGAAAAAAGCACTAAAGTGAATTCCTAGTGACCAAAGCTACCTAGTTACCAGAGCTACCTAGTTAAGCACACTCTTAAAACACTTTAAAAACTCTTTTACTCAGTTTATACAGTAGCAATATTAAGAAAAAAATCATAGAATTGGAAATGTCTGTGCATTGCATAGCTATAATAAAATTTATGAACATATTGAATAAAAGAATTGTAATTATTAAATAGTACCAATGATTATTCATGTAAACTCGAAATTTGTTTTCAATTATAAACTCTTCGATGTGTCCAAAACGATTGTCTTTAAAAAATATATAGTTAGCATTAGGCTTTTGAAATATTGTCTCCGCCGTGTAAGTTTCTATCGATATAGTGGTGCAGACATAATGCTCCCACGGAAAACGTTTTTAAGCATAACTGTTTTCTGATTGGTCGACAAGGAGGAGGAGCAAACAGAGGGCGGATCACTAAATAGATATGGTACTCCACCCCTTGTTGGCTCCTCCTCCTTGCATATAGTTATGAATTGAATTAGATTACATTTCAAATAATAAGAAATTTTAAACTCTAAACATTAATGGCTGAGCTGTAGTTTGTTCAATCTTCTAGTTTGTTGTATTGCACACTTCATGATTGTTTAATGTCTTGGTAAAGGGATAAGGGAGGTGCCACGACCTCGATACACTTATTGTTTAATCTTTATAGCCATTCAATAATTTAGTAACCTTAAAAACATTCTGTAAGGAACAATATTTTTAAAACTATATTCTGGGTGGTAGTAGCTAACCTTCTATCTTTCTACTCTTAGATAGGTGCCATCCAAACTCCTGATACACATGAAAATTTTAAACCTATGTGTCAAATGCATGAAATTTGTTTTACTATTTGAGACACACCTTAAGTTTCGCATCTGTTCTGGCCACGCCCACCACTCTCATGCCGGCACCAATGAGGACCCTGCAGACCATAGCGCCAATGCCAGCACTCGCACCCGTTACTATGGCAACACGACCCGCCAGTTTATCCTCCATGTTTGACTGCAGAGGTGAAGAGGAGGGAATTAGGAGACATTTAGATAAAGTGGAAAAGCTGGATAAAGAATAAGGTTAGACTTTGAAATTTTAAGAATAATTAGTCAGTTTTCATATTTGATAGTTGAAGAAATATAATAATCATTACCGTGAAAATATTACGTAGATAAGTAGAGAGTACAGTTGCAGCCACTACCACTGACTAGAGAATAGTGATCTATTTACAAAGAATAGATTGTGTTATCACCTAGTAACTGATTACAAAGATATGGCTACTAGGGACCACTCACAGTCGTTACTATGTGAACTATTTGTACTGAGATGGAGAATTAGTACTTTATTGCATAAAGTTTTTTAATTTTTTTTTTAATTTTAACTCTAAAAGCTTTATGCAATAGAGTACTAATTCTTCATCTCTTTACAACTATATATACTTCACTTAGTAACGACTTTGAACAACCCCAACTCTGGCCATCAATAAACTGGATCCACTCAGTACCTACTGATATGATGCAAAAGATAATGTCATAATAACACCAGTGATACTACCAGTATTGTCCAGACCCGTTAACCTGCCTCCTCGATGAATAAGGCCAACCGCATCTTGTTAGTCCCAGCCACGAAGGAGGGTCTGGTCCACCCCTTCAGGGAACTCAACCCCTCACTCGTAGTTCCTGAATTTTTATCCTCCTTGTTCTTAATGGAAAAATATTGTCTAATATCATGTATCTCTTATACATATATCCTGTATATTTGCTAATAAATTCTAATAGGATCGCATGCCAAACCAGTAAATGACGCTCAGATCGCATACCGAACTAGCACCCATAATTCAATAAAGGGAAATTGATTGTACTTATGAATTGATTTGTTCAAAGATAATACAGGTATATTTATATGCATTACAAAACAATCCTTTATATATTGTTATTTATATTAGTTTTCATCTACTTTTTAGATATATGCATGACATTGTATGTAAGTGAAGTAAAAAATATTACCCTTTTTATCATATTCTACTGTACTTAAAGCGACATGAATTATTATTTTGTACATATATACCAGTAAATAATATAAAATGTTTGAGTGGCCATAATGCTAAATACTATGTATAAATGAGACGCAGAAGTAAACAAGCTCAATCACGAGAAGAATTGCTCTGAACAACCCATAGTAAATAAATAGTAAAGTATACTAAGTACCATATTGGAACATCCGAAAATACTACACGGACGTGACATCGATCAAAACGAGTGACGTCACTCAAGTAATTTCCAAATAAAAATTGTGCTATTATTGAGTTAAATGTGCATTTTCATGGAAATTAACTTAAATAAAATGTTGTTTTTTTATCAAGTTTCACACTCTATTCACATTTAATTTTCAGCTTGATAGCCTTCAAAATCTCCAGTGGAGTAAAGGTGACTGAAGGATTTAAGACACAGTTGTATTTATCTGATTAAATAAGAATTTTATCGAAAATTTCACTCTTCAAAATGTACTTAAAATAACATTTTACTATATGCAATCAGTTAGGTTTCTAGGTACCACCTTACATTTTACAAGTTTGCAAATAAACCTACTTATAAGTGCCAGCCTGGTTTTAAATATATAAAAGTTATCTAGGTACTTGAAGCTAACGAAACATATTGTTTATTTACATATTCTATCTATTTACTTACCGCACCAATAAAATTCTCATTTTGACATTACTTCATCTGATTTTGTGTGACTTCATTTGTTTACATAGTTTCTGAAGACCGGAATCATGTTCACCGTCAATGAGTTTGCAACTTAATAAACTTTTCTATCTATTTATTATGTTAGTACCTACTCTAGTATAAAACTACTAATATTTATGGTCGTGACAATAGAGTGAATTTTGACCGTGACATAAGCAGGGCGAACTTTAGAGACAAAATGAAGGGTTTAGCATTTTCAATCTACAACTGCTTTTTATCATATCAATTAATAAGCAGTTTTCACAAGGTTACATTCTTCAATTGTCTTAAATGTGATTTTAGTTTTGCTGTTATGACGTCGCGCACACAACCAACCTCGATTGTCCTTACAATTTTTAAATTTTATTTCCCGCTTTCGAAACCAGATGGCGCCACAACGCACTTTTAAAATAGAAATTGTCGTGAGTAGTGTATCTTATTGTAGTATAATATATCTTTAGAAAAAGAATAAAACAACGTAGTTTTATGATATATACCTTTTAAACATACTAACATTGAGATTGAATGCTTTTGGTCTCATATCTCTTAGTCTTGAATTCATATTTTTTGGAGTAAAATAATAGTATAAAAACAATATCATTTTTATTAAATGCTTTAAAACATACTAACAATAAAATATTTCAGTCTCATGTCTCTTGTTCTGTTGGTCGTATTATCATATCGTTGATCTGCGATGAGAAAGAAGAAATAAATTGTTAGTAATTTAGGCAAGTAACAAAGGTTATTTTTTACACACAATGCTAAAATGACCTGAGACGCACGGAAAATAGGACACACCTTTCAAGTACGAATTATCGGGTCACATTACCTTCTGAAAGTAGTGACAAATATAGCTTCTCTATAGCGATAATATCTTCATTTATACAACATTAACTCCCTACCTCGACATTAGGTGGCGCTGTGAGAACATGAAGCACAGACCGGGCAACATCTTCATCTTTGAGAGCTTCAAACTTAGAGTAGATTCTGTCGGCTTGCTCCTGACTATTAAACATAGTCCTGATGAAGTCTGTTTCTACCAGACCGGGACTGATTGACTGAAAAGAAATTAATTATTCTAATTTAGGAGACGAGAAGATAGTTACACGTTATTCGGTACACTTATTGGGGTAGCCGGAAATTTTGGTCTCAGAATTATATTTGAACTCTCAAAATAAATGAGGGTTATGTAGTTTGCTGTATCCGCTAGTTCGGTGTACTGCACACTTAATGATCGGTTAATGATCTGACAGGAGGGTTCGGGAGCGGCACGTCAACCCATACATCTAATGCATAAGTTTATTTATACCTGAGACCGAATATTCAGAGACTGAAATTTCCGCTTAAATCTCATGTTGAATAAATGTCAAAATTATTAATGTTACGTATCATCTTACAACAGTTAATGATGTTATCCGATTTTAATAAATGAACTACACATTTTAGTATTCATAATTTCAACTTTTTTTATTAGCTATTGTTCTTTAATAACACCGTTATAAACTGAGACCAAGATTTCTGAGAACGAGTTTTCCTAGAACAACTTCTTGGTCAATCTTCAGCAGTGTTTACATTGTCAGTCACAACCAAGGGAATAGTCGTGGTGTTCACCGAGTATTCGACACTGTCATCATGACAGTGTTCAAACGGAAAAGAAAGAGAACGGGAAATGGCAGTCATGCTGCAAGGTAACTGAAGATGAGTGAAAAAGTGCCGCTCTCGAAAAGTGTGGTCATTCGAACAAACACTGTCCGCTTGCTTCTCAATCTCAGTGCGAAAACAGCGTTTAATGGTGAAATTCTACACTTTGTGTGAATCCCACAAACAAGGCTTTAGTAGACAATCAATTACTTGATAACCTTAAAAGTATTATCTGCAAATAACAATATTTTTAAAACTATATTCTTGGTTAATTTGGCTCCCAATTATTCAAAATGATTGAGCTGATGTCTAATCTAGTTAACTTTTTGTGACCAAACTGTTACTAGTGTATTAAAGACACATGAGATAGAGATTCATGGAAATAAATAATAACTCACGGATATCCTAATGTGACTCACGGATATCCTAATGTGACTCACGGATATCCTAATGTGACTCACTGATATCCTAATGTGACTCACAGATATCCTAAAGTGACTCACAGATATCCTAAAGTGACTCACTGATATCCTAATGTGACTCACTGATATCCTAATGTGACTCACGGATATCCTAATGTGACTCACGGATATCCTAATGTGACTCACAGATATCCTAATGTGACTCACAGATATCCTAATGTGACTCACAGATATCCTAATGTGACTCACTGATATCCTAATGTGACTCACTGATATCCTAATGTGACTCACTGATATCCTAATGTGACTCTTGATGTGCCTGAGTTCTCTCCTGAGTCCCTCACTCAGTGCTCTGAGAGCGTGTTTGGTGCCGGAGTAGAAGTGAAGGCTGGGGTGATCCTCAATACGGTGTCCTGCGGTACTGAAGAGGGGAACAGTTACTTATCACTTGTTAGAGTAAAAAAAAGATTTAAAAAAGAAATTAAATATTTCTTTAAATTAAAAGAAAGACATTATTACAATAATGAATGAAGGCGAGCGTTTCATACAAATGTTCGCTAACCTTTATTCGCAAAACCGTTCGGACCAGCAAATGGGTTCGGAAGTACAGATTCAGACAGAAGTAAAAAAAGAATTGAACATCAGTGTAGCTATTGTAATGTCAATATTGTAATCTAAACCTCTGTATTCCGGGAAAAAATCGAAAAGATGAAGACAACCATTGTAGTAAAGTGATACTCACCTGTTGATGTTGAAGATGTACCCATCTCACCTGTTGATGTTCACCTATACCCCTCACCTGTTGATGTTGACAATGTGGCCATCATCAATGCCCCTCTCCCTCATGGTTTGCACAGCTAGTTTAGTGAGCAGACACACAGCCACAACATTGAGGTCCAACATCGCGCGCCACTCCTCCGTACTTCCCTCAAGCAGACTCTTGTTGAAGCTAATGCCTGCGTTGTTGACGACTACGTGAGCAGGTCCTAGCGTACCAACCACTTCCTTGAACATTGCCACCACCTAAAGGCAACAAACACGTTAATGGTTACCTAAAAAGTATGTATATACTACGTGAGCAGGTCCTAGCGTACCAACCACTTCCTTGAACATTGCCACCACCTAAAGGCAACAAACTCGTTGGCTAATGGTTACCTAAATAGTAAAATTTAACTGGGTATTGCTATCTAGTGCGCAAACTGAATATGCGAGTCCGAAGAGAGAAAGAATGATTGCAAGTCTTTCTTTTAGCGTGCGCCGCAACAGTGCGCACGGCCTAAGACACTTACCTCCATGTCCTTCGTCATGTCACACCGCATAGCAGTGAAGGTTCCTTTAGAGGTGACACTGTTCAACTCATCAGACAGAGTCTGCGGGGAAAAAGAAAAAGTGAATAACTAGTGACCAGAGCTTCCTTGTTTAGCACACTCTTAAAAGCCTCTTTTACTTGGTTTATACAGTAGCTAGCTATATGAAGAAAACAAGACATAACACTCCGGGTGATACTCCCCGGGGAGAGCTGCGACTATGGCAAATTCGTCAGGGGCACAGAAAGAGTAGCAAAAAAAAAACAGACTACCACTTAGAGTTTGTTTCAATCATATCGGATCACTATTGAAGGAGTAGTGACGATTCTCCTAAAATCACCAACAACAACAATCAGGAGATGTTCTTGGGCTGAGCTCGGGGCTCCTACCGGGTCGCTTCAATAAATAACATCCATTTGCACAAACATTTATAAAACAAAACAAACATTTATTTTTCAATACGGTTGTTCATTTACATGCATAATACGAACAATCAAATATTTGGCAACTCAGATTTGGCGACAAACTTAAAACAGTAAATTATCAAATCTGAGATATCAAAACATTTTCACACCCAATCCGGAAATTTTGCAAAATACTGAGAATTGCATCTAACCCTGAGAATTGCACCCAATCTGAAGAAAATTGCACACAAACACAATCCTTATTCCTTACACTTGTTCCTAATCCATAATCTCTTCCCAATCCCGAAAAATCACTACCTAATCCAAGAAGAAGAATGAACATGTCCATACAAAATAAATTTTTTAGACTATTAAAAATTTAATTTTCAAAATTTTACTCTTAGGAAAAATTGTAGTAATTACACCCGGCTACCAATTGAAGATTGTTTCAAGCAAATCAAATCATTAGAAGAATTCATTAGAATTAGAAGAATCATTAGAAGGAGAAGCAATTTTAGTGGTAGCTACCATCAGAAAAGATTCCAAGTCCATACAAAATTCTAATTTTTGACCATTAAAATTAAAATTTTCAAAATTCTCTTCTATATCAATTGTAGTAAATACACCAAGCTACATATTAAAGCTTGTTTCAATCAAATCGATTCATTATTGAGGAAGAAGAAGCATTTTCAGTGACAAAATCGGAAAAAATTACAAATCCATAAAATTATATTTTATCAAATTTCAACATTTAAAAATATTATTTTTAATTTTTATTCTCTGGAATGTGTAGCGAATAAGTCAGGCTATCATTTGAAGTTTGTTTCAATCAAATCGGTTGACTATTGAAGGAGTAGTTACTATTCTCCCAAAATCCCCAACAAACCCAACAATCAGGGGGTGTTCTTAGGCTGCGCTCCTAGCGGGTCGCAGCAAAAAAACATTGAATTTATGAGCGTATTGAATAAAAGGATCTTGATTAATGAATAGTAGCTACCGATGATTAATAATGTAAACTCGAAATTTGTGTTCAATATATAAACTCTTCGGTGTACCCAAAATGGTTATGGTTCTTCCATCTAAATTTTTAAAATATAGTAAGCAGCATATATGGTTTTTGAGATATTGTCTACAACACAAGTTTCTATCGATACAGTGCTACAAGCATAATGTTCCGTCAGCAAGGAGGAGGAGCAACCAGGGGGTGGAGAACCAGACTCTTAGTGCTCCGCCCCCTGGTGGGTCTTCCTATTTGCATATAGCTAGTTAGAAGGTGAATTAAATTACATTGAAATAATAAAAACTGAAACTCTCAACATAGATAGATGTAATGTCATTTGTTGTATCCGCTAGCTTGTTGACATTTTTCATGTCCTGGGAAAGGGAGAGGGAAGCGACATGCCATCGATACACTTATTGTTCAATTTCTATAGCCATTAAATGAGTTAGTAACCTTAAAAACATGATCCTAAAGGAAAAATATTTATAAAACTAAAATTTTAAACCTATGTCATATACATAAATTTTTTTTGACTCTTTGAGACAAACCTTAAGTTTCGCTTCTGTTCTGGCCACGCCCACCACTCTCATACCGGCACCAATCAGGACCCTGCAGACCATAGCACCAATGCCAGCACTCGCACCCGTTACTATGGCAACACGACCCGACAGTTTATCCTCCATGTTTGACTGCAGAGGGAAAGAAGAGGGAATTAGGAAACATTTTGATAAAGTGGATAAGATGGTGGAAAATGTAGAAATGAATGAAGATAGACTTTGAAATTTTAGGAATAATTAGACTTTTCAGTTTTTATATTTGATTGAATAAATAAAGGAACGATCATCACATTTATTATCATTTATTTACTATTAAAGATTAATACATAGATACAATTTAAAAACATCAAATTATTGGAAGGTTGGTAAGTACATAAAAAAATTCATAAAGTTTTGAATAGGAACCAAAGATAATCAAAAGAAGGTTTTCACAAATATTATAATCATTACCGTGAAAATATTACGTAGAGAAGTATATAGAGAATACAGCTGCAGAAGCTACCACTGACTAGAGAATAGTGATCTATTTACAAAGATGAGATTGTGCTATTACTATCACCTAGTAACTGATAACAAAGATATGGCTAATAGTAACAAAGGATGGGACCATGTATGTAAAGATGTATCGGTAATCTTTATCAGAAGTATCAGGAATTTATCTGGTATCTGTATCAGTAAAAAAAAAAAAATCAAGTATCGGTATCAGCATGGCATAAAATCTAGGTATCAGCATGGCATAAAATCTAGGTATCAGCATTGGTGAAAATCTAGGTACCGAAATCAGTGAAAATCTAGGTACTGACATCGGTGAAAATCTAGGTACCGACATCGGTGAAAATCTAGGTACCGACATCGGTGAAAATCTAGGTACTGACATCGGTGAAAATCTAGGTACCGACATCGGTGAAAATCTAGGTATCGGCATTAGTGAAAATCTAGGTATCAGCATCTGTGAAAATCTAGGTACTGGTGTCAGTGAAAATCTAGGTACTGGTGTCAGTGAAAATCTAGGTACTGGTGTCAGTGAAAATCTAGGTATCAGCATCTGTGAAAATCTAGGTACTGGTGTCAGTGGAAATCTAGGTTCTGGTGTCAGTGAACATCTAAGTACTGGTGTCAGTGAAAATCTAGGTTCTGGTGTCAGTGAACATCTAGGTACTTGTGTCAGTGAAAATCTAGGTACTGGTGTCAGTGAAAATCTAGGTACTGGTGTCAGTGAAAATCTAGGTATTGGTGTCAGTGAAAATCTAGGTACCGGCATCGGTGTAAATCTAGGTACTGGCGTCAGTGAAAATCTAGGTACTGGTGTCAGTGAAAATCTAGTTCTCAGCATCGGTGAAAATATTGTCATCATCCCATTCCTACTAGTAACTGATAACAAAGATATGGCTACTAGGAACCACTCAAAGTTGTTAATATGTGAACTAGTTGTAATGAGTTTGAGAATTAGCACCCTATTGCACAAATCCATTAAAATTTATATCCAACATAATATTCCATGTGTTAGCTAGCTACTAGCTATACATCATATTTAAAGGATGAAAGCATAAAAAATACTAGAATAACAAATCAATTACAGACTGAAAATCGTTGCCAGAAAGTGAGTGTTACGTTGTTATAGGAGAAGATTTTAGACAACAATTAATCATTTCAGATTTCTAACATTGCATTAATCATTCATTTTATCTACGTTAACGTAAATATACATCCTCCTTCTCTGGCAGACTTACTCCTACTCCATTCATTTATGCCTGAAAGTTTAGTTCTTCATATTCTGTCTTATTATTTTATTAGTTTGAATTATTAATAATATGATTATTATTTCACACTATTATAATTATTATTTCTTTATGTTCAATTATCTTATTTCAGTTTGTTTATTGGTTATTTTTGTTTTGTTCATTTCCAGCCTTCAATCTCTGTCCTACATTTCTTACTGATTAGTATAGTATAACTTACATTTCTTACGGATTAGTATAGTATAACTTACATTTCTTACTGATTAGTATAGTATAACTTACATTTCTTACTGATTAGTATAGTATAACTTACATTTCTTACTGATTAGTATAGTATAACTTACATTTCTTACTGATTAGTATAGTATAACTTACATTTCTTACTGATTAGTATAGTATAACTTACATTTCTTACAGATTAGTATAGTATATCTTACATTTCTTACTGATTAGTATAGTATAACTTACATTTCTTACTGATTAGTATAGTATATCTTACATTTCTTACTGATTAGTATAGTATAACTTACATTTCTTACTGATTAGTATAGTATAACTTACATTTCTTACTGATTAGTATAGTATAACTTACATTTCTTACTGATTAGTATAGTATAACTTACATTTCTTACTGATTAGTATAGTATAACTTACATTTCTTACTGATTAGTATAGTATAACTTACATTTCTTACAGATTAGTATAGTATATCTTACATTTCTTACTGATTAGTATAGTATAACTTACATTTCTTACTGATTAGTATAGTATAACTTACATTTCTTACTGATTAGTATAGTATAACTTACATTTCTTACTGATTAGTATAGTATAACTTACATTTCTTACTGATTAGTATAGTATAACTTACATTTCTTAAGGATATCTGTTGTTGCTTCTCATACACCAAATTATGCATTCTTGGATGTAAAGAAGATTGCATGTCAGTTGCGGATTCCTGAAATGGACCAAAAATATTCCATAAATGTTATAGGAATTTAGTAGAGACTAGTGTACTTTCCCATTAAAAATAATGGGTCATCATCAATACCAATTTATTACCCGTTATTAGGTTACTTTTAATGAATTCAATTAAAATTAAATTTTCTGCACAGTCTGATATAAATTTAAGGATAAAAACATTTAAAAATTGAATAAAAACAGGGGAATTTAAATATCAAGTCAATATATTCCCATGCGTATCATAGTTACATTCTTCATGTTTAATACCCGTAGTGTAAAAGCGGACACCAAATAAATAAATAAATAAACACACTACGTGTATTATTACAGACATTTTTATCAAATAGTTAAGAAAGATTATTACCAATGCATGAGGCCTGTAAAATGCTTTAGAGTCTGTCAAGTGTACCTGCCCTTTCATTTCTTCATCAAAATCTGTAGAAAATCATGAAAGTCGATTGGCAAAGAACTATCAGTTACTAAAGTAAGCTCCGAAATATCGGCTAGTGGCACATCTTAAGACATATAAAAAAAAATGATATAATAATAATTATTCAATTTATATTTTAATTATACCTGGAGAGATTATGGATACCAATTAATATAGATATATCAATATCGTATTTGATCATCGATAGTGAAAATAAAAATTATTATTAGCTAGCTAGCTAGATCATCTTTTGTAATAGCTATGAGCCTATGACCAACTATGTGCAACTGGCCAATCATTCAGAACTATCCCTATTTGAAATATAATTATCAGTATAGTTCATAGTCGTTAAAACTCTTTGGAACATACGTTCATAGTGAGGAGGTACGTCAACTTCTATGTGTTGATTTTCTTGTGAATAATTGGATATTTGTTGATGGTGATCGGAATGGTCCATGTAAGAGGATTTCAAGAATGAACTGTCATCCTCCCTCTCCTGTAAAGAAATAGATTATATTCTAATTTATAAAATATTATAATCAAATGGATTACATAACAAAAGCCTCAAAGATGATTGATTCTGATTCAAGTAGTGTTTTAACGTCTGCTTCGGGTAAAACGATGTCGCCAAAAGGAATTTAAATAGAAGGGAATGGAAGAAGTAGTCAGAAAGAAAAGTGCCGCCATGAACAAAGTCACCCACCACCATCAGTGACAATGCTCATGGATGCAGAGAAGCTACTCCGTGAATGCAGTCATTTGCCAAGGAATGTGACGAAAAGGAACACAACCACCAGTGGCTGCACTCACGGATGGAAGAGGAAAATGAAAAGGTCATAATAAATGAAGCGTACCTAACACAAAAATCTAAGAGGAAAATGAAGAGGTGATAGTAAATGAAGCCTACCTACCACAAAAATCTAAGAGGAAAAGGATGAGGTGATAGTAAATGAAGCTTACCTAACAAAAAATTTAAGAGGAAAATGAAGAGGTGATAGTGATGGCTCATTACTCACATTTCTGACTAGCATCATAGTTTCAAGTCTCTCTGTGGAGAGTTGTTGACACAGTTTGGAACCCGGGAACAGTTTCAGAAGCAGTTCCGGTAGGGCCATGAGTGCGGCATTGGATAGGGAGTAGGACTTTGCAAACCGGGATAGAAGTAATTCTGTGTTTGATATCATTTGCTTTTCACGTTTCTGAAAGAAATATAAAAGTAAATACTAAATAACTAGGGGAATATAAAAGGAATATTAAATTTTAAATATTAATTAAAAACTATATTGCTACAAGAAGTGCGATATGAAAAATAATGTTAAAAATAGAATAACTGATTTTTTTCTTATTCATCACTAGGGTTGTGACAATATGCTTCTAAAATCACAGTAAAATATTATAGGCGGAGAGAATTAAAGAGTATTGAATGGTTCTACACCAGCGGTATATAGCTAGTATTCGATATCATTTCATTTCGTCTGTGGTATTCTCAAGATCTATGATTTTAAAAAAACATATTGTAACAAACCTAACAACAACTAGCTACCAAACAATTAGCAAAAGAAAAATTTCAATGTAGGTAATGTAGCTATTTGCAACTGTTAAAAATTTGCAAAATAAATGATAACTGAATTAGCTAAATACTAATGATTAAATACTTCAAAATAGTGATATATATGAATGCTTATATATTAAAATCTTACCAGTGCAGATATCTTCATTTTCTTGAGATGGTAAGGAGTTCTGCCGTGTCTTCTCAGGTGGCTTTTTCCACCTTCTATTTTTTTATCACAAGCAGAGCAAAAGGCCACCTTAGGGTTGCTAGGAGCCCTAACGAGCCAACTAGCAAACTCTTCATTGTAGTCCCAGTGCTGGGAGTATTTGTGACGATAGTACTTCTTGGAAGTCGCAACCTTTTCTCTTTTGATGGACGATTTGATCTTCTTTGTTCTAGGTCTCTTCACCTTTGATCTAAATAGAAATGATTAGGGCAAATTCTTAATTATTGGTCAGTTCACCATTTTCGGACACGTAAGAAAAAACGATATAATAATAATCATTTAATTTTATTTTAATTGGTATCCATGATACCTGCAGGTATCATGGATATCAATTAAAATAAAATGTTGAACTGACCAATAATTAAGATCTTACCTTGACTTATTAATTAACAATATATTCTAGAACACACAAGAAGACTTACCGAGAAATAGAAAACAAATTATTTATGTATGTATTCAAGGCCTAAGAAGATCAACAGTGCATCTAATTATCCATAGATTGTAATGATAGCTACCTATAAACTGTACATAACAAACAATATCAGTGAATATAAAGCATAATGATATGATACATAACAAAACATACACATAACAAGACAGAAGAAACATTCTATTTATAATAAATAGAGATAAAGTTCAAAAACTGAATTATTATAAAGTTCGAACTTAAAACATTAGATGCACCTCACTCACTTATTATTGATTACTATATCACAGTTCTCGACTTGCATGTTCTCCTGAAATGGAAAGAATTTAATCGAAATTAAGAATTTAGCTATATTTAAAGTTTCACAAACACTAAAGAAATGAAAATCACATTGAAATGGTGAAATTTAACACGTTCACTTCGTATTGGAAAACATTTGTACCACTATGTAATAAGTAAATTACTGGTAGACGAAGTGGTCGATATTTCCAATACGAATTAAATTGTGACAATGTGTACTAGTTACAATTATACCACTGTTTATATCATACAGACAATATCAATAGGTACACACAGAGATCCTCTGCTCCTCTTGCTATTATGGCACATATGATACAGAAGCTATAACATAAACTTGTAATTTTGGAAACGTCAGTTAGGCCAGACTGCGTTTTGAGGCTTGAGTATAATACGTAGTCAACGTGTTATTGGAAAGACATCGTCTTTGAAAAACTTACCAGAGTATGCAAATTTTCACTTTCTTTGGGAACAGAGGATTGTATTAATATTGGATCCTGTCCCTCGATAGTAACTGTTATGTGGTTTCCCATGCTGTTCACAATGGAATTCTGTGTTGACGTCTCCACAGATGTGACATACTGAAACACGAGAGTGAGGTAGAAGGAGTAAATCATTTAAATATAGCTATAATCAAATTTTACTAAACTATTCAAAGTCAAGCTAATAAAATTTTAGTAGTGAAAATTCATCATACTTGTAGCTAATAAAGTTTATTTTTTCATATCATTAGCTAAATCGTAATATACCAAAACAAAATTATAGGAAGAAATTACTCACCGAAAGAACATACTGATCTTGATTATCCATTTTATTAGTGTGAATGATAGCAGATTCAAGTATATTATTCTGGGGGTTTGGCTCTTCAACTATATGAAGCTCCTCAAGCCCATGGGACTGAATATCAGCTGAATTAACATTAGTGATCATCTCAGGATTGTTCATCTTCCTATCTGTTGTTGGAATCTCAATACGAGATTCATACTCAGGGAGATAGGCAGTTGAATGGGGCGTCTCAACAGGATAGCACTGGGTCTCGCCATTTCCCAAATCTAACTCGTAGTTTGCTGGAACATATTGTTGAGAGACGATGTGGTCCTTCATTCTTTTCCTGTGGAGTGTAGTCATAGCATGTCTTTTAAGGTGATTAAGATTTCCAGTGAGTTTCTTCTCACAAAATCTACAATATGCATCATCAAGATCAGCGTGATGGCGACTTATCCACGGACTGAACTCTCCCTCAAGCCAGCTGTCCTTGAATCTTTGCTTGTAACGTTTTTTCTTAATTACTTTCTCAATTCTCTCATCATCATTTTCTAATGACCCCTCTAAGTTTACATTAAGAGAATTTGTTTCTTCCATAATGAAATTGTGCAGGTAGCTATCTATTCAATTTCTAGTCAATATCTTATAGTTACAAAAGTCCTGAAATATAACAGATCATTAAAAGCACAATTGTAAATTAATATTTTCATTACCTACTTATTGGTACGGAGAGGTGAGGTCCTCTATTAATGTAGGGAGCTTCATGAGATAATTTAGATGTCATCACTTTTAAGTTTGGAATTGGCCCATCTTTGGGTGATTAACATTGATAAATAATTCATATTAGTTAACGAGTATTCTAAATTTATGTAATGTTTCTAAATATAACTTACATTAAAGTTAAGATACACTTTCATGATGGTTGTTAGCAATAGATCATGCATCTCCGTCTGTGGATTTATCAAGTGAGGGATATTGAATGAAGTCTAAAAATGTCTTATATAATATATGCTACGCAGCTACAGAGTAGCTACAGACTGAATTCAATAGTAAAAGAGTAAGCCGAGTAGCTTTACTGTCTAACAGTTTTCTTTATCCTATTCTCCTATTTTGTTATTTTTCTTTTTACCATTCTTTCTAGTTGTAGTTGACTAGTTGTTAACTAGTCAATAAAGCATGTCTTCCTAGTGCAAATGGCAAAAAATATATAATTTTCTACTTAGTCAATACCTGGAGACTGGTTAGTACTTAGTACACCGGGTGCAGGCGCAGCTGGTAGTTGGTTAAAATTTAAATAATTAACATTTGACCAATAGCTAATTGGAATTAGGATATAATTTTGGAATCTTAGATACCACATTGAAAGATTTAAGCAAAAAATTCAGTTATTTAATTTATTGTTTTACCAAGTAAAATAGTATGTCTCCATGTTTCTCTCCAGTTCTCTCCAAAATTAACCAAATTTCTCTCCAAAATGATCAAATTACCATAAATTCTCTCCAAAATAACATTATAGGATTTAGCGTCGACCCGGATCGGTTCCCGCAGTGAATGATCCGGTGTCGGTTCCCGCACTCTATATAACTTCCGAAAGAAACATTATTTTTCAAATCTGTAAACACAGTCTAAAAGAGCTGTTTCTTAGCAATCTTTTGATATATTTACATTTGATATACTCTCGATAAGTAAAATTCTATTCGCGATCAAATAAAACATACATTTTAGGTACCTGAAAAATTTTCAACTGATGTTTTCAACTATCGCGCAAACTTTGACATTACAAGTAAACGAAAGATGATACCTATCTAAAAATTGGTATGCATATAGGGTATGTACTTGGTTAACATGCTTTAAAAGGAATTTTGTCAACTCAAGCCATTTGTAAAACTATAAAGGAAAACGTAAGTGCGAGAATCGACCCGATCGATAAATATGGGCTAGGGTCGCTTCCCGCACTTTTTCAGGGTTGGTTCCCGCACATCAAAATATCCATATTAGGTATATATTATATGTTTAGAGCGTGAGTAATATATTATATTTCTTCCAGGTTATCATAACTATTAAATACATTACATAACTTGTTTGATCATGCCGAAAAAAAAAAAAATTCAAAAAAAAAAAAGAGAAATAAATTAGATGAAAGGAAAGTAAGAGATGCGATTGGTAAAGTGGGTGGTAGACTCTATCAAGGAAAGCTGCAAAATAAATTGGAATTCACGAATGGGCTTTCCGTGACCGAATGAAGAGAACTAGGAGCAATAACAGTGATAGCAGTGGCCGGAGATAAGTTACACCCACGTATCATTTTTAAAGGTGAGACCTGACGTAATAGTTACAAATTATGTAGTTCAGTGTTAAAATCACTATAAAATTGCTAATAGCGTATCATGCAGAATTGCTCTATAAAATCAAACTTTATTTACAGGTGTCAACCTTATGGCTATTGGCACGCTCCCCCGATCGTGCACAACATGCACGATCGGAAAAGCAGTGAAAGAGAACCACCACTAACCTCCCGAGGAGAAAAGGAAACTCACACCTCAAGCAAGTCCCCAAAAGTAGCCAGGCAATATAGAAGAACCAAACCTATCTGGTAGAGCCCACATCAATTATCACAAAGAGAACACTTTCACTGAATTGAATACCTCATTCTATAAGAAAGAAATATCTATCAATAGGAGTTTCGAGCAGATTTTGAAAGACCACTTCACACAAAGAGTGCAACATCGAAAAGTTCGACGTAGGATAAATCTTGAAGCTCAAGTTCTGACAATAGATGAATTAAGAATTTTGTGATGAAATGGAGAAAGAAAAGAAAATGAATTGTTAAAATAGGAAAACGGAAAAAGTAGATGAACAGTTGCAGCCAATTTGCTCCAGCACTAGTAGTAGTGCTGAAGAATCAGACGTGGATTTTAGGAAATTCTGTATCTTAAATAAAGCATTTTCATAACTTGTTTCATTTAACCTGGCAACGTTATCAAAAGCAATCATTATCGTAGTGTAGTGAGGACTAGCTACTCTTCATGGCTGATTCCCACAACGTGGTAGATAATGAATGAGAGTCGGTTCCCGCACTGCGGGGCAGTTCAAAAAGGGTTGGTTTCCGCAGTGCGGGAACTGATCCCAGGCACTGCGGGAAACGACCCCTTAAAGTCAGAATTCTCCCCCGCATATATTTCATCCCATAAAAGAGAAAGTACTAGAGATAGAAACTTAAGAATTACTACGATCATGCATCATACAGAGGTGAATACTCATGCCAATTTTTGTTAAGATACCTAACTTATTTTCCGAGTTAAAGCAAAGTTTGCGCAAATTGCGGGAAGCGATCCTGGTCGACGCTATAGCATAGGAGAAAATTAGAAATATCTGTCACAAAATCGCCATTAAAATGGCGAGTTTGGACATGCTTTATTACCTGGAATTGTTATTATGTTATACCACTCATTCTAACTTCTTCATAACTTCAAAATGGATCCAAGATCAAGTGTTTTAACTTTTCATCAATTCTTTCAATTAATAAAATATGCAAAATTAATGTATAATCACTAATATTATCATAAAAACTGAAGGATAAATTTCAATGAAACTGTCAGGAAATGTTACCAAGGACTCCTTCTTGATAAAAATTAAAAAAACATGATTGGTAACTGATACATGCAATAGTATTTAAATTTCAGGCATTTTAAATGTTTTCAGGTCATTTCAGGCCTATTTCAAGAGTATGTACCAAGTTGCCGATTAATTGTAGATTTAAAATTTGTGAAAATAAGTATCTTTCACATATATAGACGACTAAAGAGCACTTAAAATAGATTTTAAATTAAAATTGGCGACTCATAATCATAAACGGCGGAACCGCACATCTTTGTTGAAATGTAAACAAAGCAGCCATTTTGTTTTGATATGGCACACTCCATGATGTAGCTATAATTCAAATTGTATATCAGTTTTCAGTATTCTTTTGTTATGAATGATGTGGTCACTACTTGTCATTTCAATTTGATGCTCTCTGACTAATTATCGGGAAAAAAAAATTAATAACTATGAAAGAAAGTATGCCTCTCTCAGGCTCTCTGTGATTGGCTGGTATCAGTTGTATGCCTCTCTCTGATTGGCCAAGTAAAATAGTATGTCTCATAAACTCACCATTTGTCTCTCCAGCTCTTTCCAAAATTCAACAAATTCTCTCCAAAATGATCAAATTTTCATAAATTCTCTCCAAAATAACATTGTAGCATAGGAGAAAAATAGATAAAACTCGCCATTTGCATTTGAAGGGCTCAAAATAACTGTCACAAACTCGCCATTAAAATGGCGAGTTTGGACATGCTTTATTACTTGGCTGATTGACTGATACACTCTCAATTAATTTAGGTAGTTATAATAATATAGGTATATTGACGACTGTCAACTTTCAAAATTGACCAAGTAATAAAGCATGTCCAAACTCGCCATTTTAATGGCGAGTTTGTGACAGTTATTTTGAGCTCTTCAAATGCGAATGGCGAGTTTTATCTATTTTTCTCCTATGCTACAATGTTATTTTGGAGAGAATTTATGAAAATTTGATCATTTTGGAGAGAATTTGTTGAATTTTGGAGAGAGCTGGAGAGACAAATGGAGAGTTTATGAGACATACTATTTTACTTGGAAAATTGGAATTAAATTATGACGACTGGCGACTGCATTACTAATTTTAGTTGACTTTTTTTGAAAAAAAAAGATATATTGGCGACTCAATGAACATTCTCTGAATTTTTTCACCTTTGAATATAGTATTCTGGCAAAGTCGGTGGATTTTTTGCTATTTATTCCTATGTTACCATTAATTTTCGGTGGATAAATTGGGAAAATGTTGGTGGATCAGCAAAAATACTGGAAATTCATGGTGGATTTTTCAGCTTTTTGTTTTTGAGAAAGTCAGTGGGATTTTGTGCACCAACCAAGTAATAAAGCATGTCCAAACTCGCCATTTTAATGGCGAGTTTGTGAGAGTTATTTTGAGCCCTTCAATTGCAAATGGCGAGTTTTTTCTATTTTTCTCCTATGCTACAATGTTATTTTGGAGAGAATTAATGATAATTTGATCATTTTGGAGAGAATTTGTTGAATTTTGGAGAGAGCTGGAGAGACAAATGGTGAGTTTATAAGACATACAATTTTACTTGGTGCACCAAATACAGACTGGGTACCATAAGAATAAATAGCTAAAAATCTACCAACTTTGCCAGAATATTATTTCAAAGGGAAAAAATTCTGCCGACATGTTGGTGG